>JAULBY010020554.1:0-18858 GCA_032358315.1 Ophiocytium majus | reverse complement strand
CGCCTGCTCCATCTGCTGGTGAAACGAGCCGGGGGTGGCAACCGCCCCTGCCGCAGCCTCTGAAGCCGCCACAGCCGGTGCCGCAACCACGCTTGTTGAGTGGCGCAAGGCACCGAAGCCAGCATACGGATTCGCGGCAGCAGGCGGCGCTTCGATTGCTGATGCAGGCGCCGCTGCTGCCGCCGCTGCTGCTGCTACACCTGGCAGTGCCACAGCTGGAAGTGAGGCTGCTTGCGCCCGTGCTGCCTCACATGCTGGCTCGCGTGCGCCGCTGGTTGGCGTAGGCGCCACTTGGCTAGCGACACCTCCACACTGCAAGCTCGTCCTGGCAACTTCGCCTGCAGCTGGCCCATCGTGTTCAGCCGCCAGCGCGAAAAGTTGCTCGTCGGATATGCCATCGAAAAGGACCTCCTCCATTGCAGCGCTGGTGGCTGCTGCGCCTGCTGCCGGTAGAGGTGCCAAGGCGCCTTTGTTTTTTTTTGGGGGGGGGCGGTTTGAACACCTTCGTTTTGACTGTTTTTGCCTCAAATTTCGTTTTGTCACGCTGTCACGGTCACGCTGTCACGGTCACGCTGCCTGTCACGCCCCTTGCTGCGTAAAAGGTCCCTCTCCCGAATTCGGCCGAATTGAATTCGGGGTGCGTTGCGCATTTGTAGCGAGCAGCTGGCAACGTTCGCGAACTGGGGAAGCTTCCCAAGCAAGGCAACCACATGTGCACAGTGTGTGTGTGTGTGTGTAAGTCGAAGCTCCCCCCCCCCCTCCTCCCAGTCACTCCTTCAGTCACCAAGCAACACGCCACTAGCCAGGCACAGCCTGTGTCCGCAGCGAGTAGAACCACCTGCAAGATGATGTCCTGGGCTTCCGACAACGTCCTTCTGCTGCCCCTTTCTTCTCCTGCCACCACCACCACGGCGGCTGCCCTGTTCGCCAGCCGCGGGCTCATGCGCACCGACGTGCGGGAGACGGAGAGGGCGTCGAGTTGAAGGTGGGCCTGCCTGGTGCTCAGGGGCCTCTGTTCATGACCAAAGTGTCAATAAAGAGTCCGAACTTTGCACGCGTCGCGAAAATTCCAGGCGCCCGTTTCTGGGGAGGCATCAGCGGTCGCATCGCAACCGCCTCATCCACCACCCCACTGGGGAAACTTGGACCCTAAATGCCATCATAGCACACTCTCTCTCGTCTACACACGGTCCAGCCGGGGTCTCTCTTCCTCCTGGCCCTTGTCCGTGTTCCTGCTTACTCAGCAGCTATTGGCCACTGCTGCGCGCTGGAGAGACTCGAGTGCTCTGCTTCAAGACAGCTCTGTCTCGCTTCCGCGCACAGCGCGCGCCGCGTGATGTGGTGGGAGACCCCAAAGGAGCACGCGCACCCGAGGGCTGGAGCCACGGCCATGCAGATTTCCGCGGCAACACAGCGTGCTGAAAGTGCGAAGAAAAAGTCGCCTGTGCAGCGCATGACTCGGAGCCGGAAGGTGCAGGACTCGCGTATGGCCTCAGCCGTGCCTGGCCGCCAAACAACACACTACCCAAGCACCGACCCATGGCGATCGCCGCATTTCTGGTGCTCATGGTGGCTTACCTGGTTGTAAGCGAGTGGTACGTGTCTGGGGTCTTGCACAAGCGCTACTCACCACCTGTCACTTTCTACAGGTGAGTCACCTGACACTTTTTACTCAAGTGGATCAAAATGGCCTACTGTTGTTTCTGGCTCCTTGACGCATGTGCGTTATGCCCCGTGTGCTCTTGAAAACTGTACAGTCCGTCAGTGTACCCATATCTGCTGGTCTGCTGGGCGATGCCTACATCAGCAAAACCTCCAAGTTGTCCGCCTTGCGCGACGGTCACCATGATGATTATCATCATGATATCATAATGATCCTTGGCGTACTGCCCACCTGGCGCTGTACCTTGTGCAGGAAAACCGACGTCACTAGCTTCACCATGCCTTATATCACGTTCTGCGGCACACCGTGGACGGCGGTGCCGCAAATCATTGGAGTGGGCGTGGCATTGGACATGGAGGTGAAATGGCAATGTTCCAACTCTACGCCGTGGGGACTTGAAAGAATACTGTGTCAACGGAGACTCAGCGGCAAACCGCACTGACCTCTCCCATGACCAAGATTATCCCCCCTTTTGCAACGTCGACTGCACTGGAGATGTGATTGACGTGACGACAACAGAGGGTTATCACTGCAAAGTGATCACCGGTGCTGCCAAAGCTGGGATACGTGAGTTTGCGTTTTTCGCAAGGATTCGCACCCGAGCACCTGCTGGCATCATTCTGGTGTAGCTGGAATCATGCCTACTATGGGATCAAGCAGTCGGCGTTTCAGACTGTTCTGCGCCAATGAGTACGCTGAGCTCTGGCACCAAGTTTGAGGCATGTGTTTTATTTATAATTGTAGAAGGACGCAGCACTACTAGTATGACAGACAGCCACTGTGGCAGCAGTGCAGCCACTGTGCAGCAACACAGTTGCACAAACTGGTTTGAGATTTGCACGCCTAGTGGCAGCAACTTTGACACGTGGAGGTGCAGCGGGCCTTCTTCCCTAAGCCATTGCAATCCACAAGGCCAGTAGAGTGGCTGAAACATGCAAGCTCACATATACTTCGAAGTATGCTTGAAGCAGGGGGTAAGTAGGGGTCGTCACCACCCTACTTACCCCCTGCTTAAAGGGCGATCTAGCAGCACTGGCGTTCACGTGAACACTAGTGGCACAAGCAACGTACAACAAGCTCAATCATAACGTGGCTATAGCAGCCAACAAGCCCAGATGTGAACGTGCTAAGAGCATTGCCACGTTTCACCGCCGCCGTCACCTGCTGCAGAGCTGGGATCCGGGATAACAGCACCATTCGTGGGGGTCACTGCAGTCTTCACTGGGGACACTTCTTCTCACACTTATGGGCGCTCCACGCTGTTCCTTGTGGACAGCAAGAGTGTGGACGCGCCTAAGCAAGGGAGTGTATGGGATATCAGTGGACAGGCAGGGCACAACTGGGACCATGGCAGCTCCTTCATTGTGCAGGTACACGTACCGGCAGGAATGCAGCAAAAACGGCCGCTGAAAAAGTAGTTGTAACAACCATGCCATTAGTAATATGATATTAAAACTGTCACAACACTCCGTTGTTCACGACACAGGCATGTGGGGGGTCATTGCGCGTGGTTTCAACTTTGCCTGTTCTGACCCCTGCAATACTCAATTGCACTGTCACCACCGCCCATGCAGGTCACACGTCAGGATTCAGAGCGTCTCAGGCCTTATTTTGGAGGTTTTCGGGTGGCCATCGAACGCAATAGTACGTACTCGGTTGTGGCCACCACCGCAAATGCGAACGTGTTCCTAGATGGGGAGCTATATGTGAACTTCAAAGCTGACCCTTCCGGTGCAACGGTGTTGCAAGACCAAGACCCCGTCAATTGGATAGATGTGTTGGGCGTGCTTGCTGGCTTTTTTGGCTACTTCATGGCCCTCTTTGTTTTCCTGTTTGATAGGCCTATGTTTGCCAACATGGTGCGGCTGGAGACGAACCACGCCCATCACATCATTACGCAGACGGAGACAGTGCAGTATACTGTCAATCCACAGTATGCGATTTTGATGTAGGTAGGCATGCCTTCGCTACCCCTGACTCTTGAAGTGGTGCAAGGCAGGTAGATTTATCTGGGGCCAGTGGGTCCGACGGCGAGTCATGATGAGAAAGGCGGTAGTATGCGGTGCACATGACTCGCTGCAGTCTTGCAGCAGAGGCACTGCTGCTTGCACATCAGCTTATCCTTAACTGGGTATAACGTGCGCAGCCCTAGGTCGGACACTCCGCTTTCCCGCCGCCTCCGGGAGTGGGAAGGCAGGAAAATCGTAGTGTGAGCCACATCCATCTTGCACAAATGTACACAACGGAGGGTACTTCTTTGGCAACCACCACACTGCCTTCAGGTGAATGCACTTGCTGCAACCTTGTGCTCCTTGTTTGCTGACTAGTGCTACGTAGTAGTATGCCTAGGCAGCTGTGTAGCCAGAATTTAGCAGACGAAATGGCAGTGCAAGGGGACAGGAAGATTCATTCACGGGGCAGGCACCTTACGGTTCACTCATACCTGCTCGTGTGCTCAAAACTGTCGCACCTCCACCATGATGCACTGCCTGGTATTACACTGTAGTTCGCAGCCGACAGCTTGTATTAAAGCAGCAAAATGCCCACTGAGGGAGGGAAGCATGGACAAGCCATGTCGACTGCGCCAGGGCCTGCTGAACGGTGCTCTTAAAAGCTTCCCACATGCTGTCACACGGTGCCTGCGTTCCATGTCTAGTTTTCCATTGCACTCTGACATATCATGATGATGTCCGCTTATTATGATGAACATGTGTGAGCGAGGTGTACCTATGTGTGAGTACAGAGGCGTTCATACCTTACCAGCATGAATGTAGAAGCACCAAACATTGTGTGCGTATGGATACCACGTTCATCTGGACACCACGACTGCTTGTGCGTATCTGGCCAATGCACTTGTTCAATAACTTATGAATGAGCGCTCAGCGTCACTTGTGGAAGGTTGTACCACAGAAATTTTTTCCGCCGTGAGACCTCACACTCGAAGGACGCCATGGCCTCTTTCGCGGCACTCCCCTGTGGCGACGCGCACCTGGGTCCCCTGCAGTTCGGCGAGCTCCGTCCCGGTATTTCGCTGACTCCTCAGCCTCCCACAGCTGCCGCTCACACGAGAATGTTTTTTTTGTCCCCCTTTGCCGCGAGCGCCACACGCTCGATCGAGCACCCAGCGACTGCCCGAAGTCTGCTCTGGCACCGTTGCAGCTCAAAAGCGAAAACCTGGACGGAGCAGATCCAGGGCAGCTTGGTGGCGGCTCCAGGTGCGGGACCGGGCAGCAGCGCACGTCTGCGTCACTCGCTTGTCGCAGCACCTGTGCACGCTACTCAAGCTTGGCAGGTCGAGCTGAAGTCAATGCCGGCGTTACATCCAGCCAGGCCGCCAACAGTGGCAGTGCGCTGACAACTGTGCCGCCAATCAGCATTGGAAGGGGTCGCCAGCCACACCACCAGCAGCTCTGGGGACAGCGCCCTTTCCAACGACATGTCCGCGGCACACAATGGTCCCCCCTGGCAAACAACAGTGGGTTTATCCCAAGAAACCCCCTGTCCATCATTATCTTAACACACCCCTGCTCGCGGTATGCGCGTGCCCGCTCACTGAGCTTGTCTAGTCCGCTGTATCGCACCATCTCAACATCTGACATGCGCCCACCATATGCGCCAGAGACATAGCAGATGGTGCCACATGGGGCGATGCCCACCAGATATTTGAGAGTGGGCCGCTGCTTGTACGATGACCACAGGTACGCAGCCAGATCACGTTGCCACGGCCGCTCCGTCTCCTGCTCCACGCAGTCCAGAATCAGCACCCACCCCGTGCCCGCCCGTGTTGCAAATGATGTAGGCAAGGTGCTGACTGCCTCCTGAGCCGTGGGAAGGCGGAGGAATAGCTTGAGGGTGGCGTACATGAACCTGAGCCAGGTCATGAAATACCTGCATCAGATGACACAACGCCACGAGCAGTCATCAGGGCACATCGTTTCCTCTGCCAGCACGCGGGGGCCACGCTGCTGCTGCAACACTGGCAGTCATGGTTGTGCATACGCGCGTCGTCATACATGCCATACATGTTCACACATCAATAGGGTGCCGGTATCGTAATATTTTTTTTAAACTACTCCGTAATTGCAATTGCAGCATTACATAACGTAACGTAAAACCGTAACCATGCAAACCACAAGAAATCAACAGCAACCGTTACGGTACTTTCTGAAACCTGCATGCAACAGACCAGGCATTGGCACATGTACTACAGTGATATTGTGACATCATGTCCTTAAGTAGGTCCACGTACTTTTGTTTGACACAATCAACAAGTGAGTGCCACTTGGAAACAGCACCATACATGTCATATTTGCCACAAGTGAGTGCCACTTGGAAACAGCACCATACATGTCATATTTGCCACCTGAGAACAGCGCCACGACAGCTGATATTGTTGCCTACATGGAAGCCCGCCACTCACTCACCCGCTGGCAGTGGAGTCGCTTACGCCAAACAGCGGCGCCGCCACATTCAGCGGCATGGCAGTTCGTAGCACCACGAGCGTGAGAAGCATCGATTGGGGACAGCGCCCATGGGCGCTTGCGCTTGCGGCGTTCCTCCTCAAAATCAGTGCTGCTGTCGACGGCCCCCGCATCGTTGCGCCTGCGAGCAGCAACGGTGCCCCGCAGCCCGTATTGCCGCAGCTCCTCGGCCAGCCCATCAGCATTCAGAAAGTCGTACAAGGCCTCCAGCGCCTCGCACGACCGGAAGCCGGTCAGCGAGGCCACGGACCCATGCTGCCACTGCTTGGCACGCAGTGCCTCCATGCTCAACAGCACGGCACGGGGTCAAGGTGCCGCAGCAGATGAAGCGCCAGCAGCAGCACCTTGCCGTGTAGCGAGTGCAGCAACTGCCGTCTCCAGCCGCTCCCGCTGCAGCACCGCTCTAGTCTCTGCCAACTCCAATCGCAGGCGAGGCACCAACACGCTTGCGCGCAGCGCGTTGTCCAGCCACACACCGGACCACGCAGGCCGGCCACGACCGGCGACGGCGTCAGCACGAACCCGGATGGCGCCCTCGGAGCCCACGACCTCGATGTCCTGCTCCCTGAAGTGCCACAGCCGCACTCGCTTATCCCTTCCCTCTCCGCTCCAACCCTCTGCACCACAGAGGTCTTGCTCCCACACATTTCTAGCGCGAATGCTGGCTGGCACACCGCTTCCCTGCTCGTGACACCAGGTCTGGCGGCAGGCACAAGCGTGAGAGTGGCTGGACATGGCGCTAGCCTAGTTGCTGCATCTGACGCCGCCCTGTGCTGCGAGCCAGCCTCCAAATACTGCTTAATGGCGCCTCGCCCAGCAACTGTGGCGCCTCGCCCGCAGCCTGCCAAGGGTTTGCGTCCTTTCGTGCTGACCGCCCAACACCACATACACAGAGAAAAGCCTTATATAGAACTGGTATATTGTGGTGTATGCAGGCCTGGCCAGGCCGGCCGGTGTACACACGCAGCTCTGCCGTGTACACGTGTTCATGAATTCACTCCGACTCCTTCTGCTGAGCACCTCAGGCCTGCAAAGCAGGCACACGATCTTGCGGAGCGCACGCCCCACGGGCGGAGGGATGGTGGGGCAGGCGGCCTGGCCGGAGAAGCCGCTTCGGTAGGAGATTGCCTCCTGCCGCTGCTGCTGCTTCCCTGCTCCTGGGCACGCAGCTTGTACAGCAGAGCAGCTTTGCTCAATCCCTGGTCGTGTAAGCAGCACCCAGCGCCGCACCAGCGTGGACACCAGCAGCATGGCGAAGGAAAATGGGGAGAGCGGCGCGGATGGAGCAGAGGAAAAGGATGGCAATACAGTCAACAAGCTGGACGAAGCCATCGAGCGTGACGTCCGACCTTACCTGGACCTTATAGATAGTCTCAGAAGCCATGGAGTGGAAGAGGAGACCCCGCTTCCCCAGATCGCAGTCATGGGGGACCAGAGCTCAGGTCAGTGCTGCCAGCTGCTGCAGCAGCTGCTGCTGCTGCATTGTGACTGTCGGCGCATGGTTGCGCTCTGTGCAGCAGCTGCAATCATTTTTGTCCGGTTACTAATGCCAGATGCGGGATACATAGCACTCCATTCTGGCAAGCAGGCTGTGCGAGGCAGCAGCAGCCAGCCGGGGTCAGCAACTGCCACTCGGCTTACCACCAGTCCGCTGCCACCACTCCATGCTGCGCCACACTCCACTACCTCCCAGGCAAGAGCTCTGTCCTGGAGGCTCTCAGCGGCATCTCCTTTCCCCGCGGCAGCGGCCTGGTGACGCGCTGCCCGGTGCAGCTGGTCATGAAGCGCGCGCGGGCGGGGGAGGCCTGGCGCGCCAGCGCGCGGGTGGCCTGGCAGCGGCGGGAGCAGCCGTCGTGCGCAGGCGAAGTCGCGTCCCCGGAGCGGCTGGAGGCGGTCATTGCGGAGCTCATGGGCGTGGTGTGCGACGCTACCGCCAACGGCTTCAGCACGGACAGCCTGGTGGTGGAGGTGTGCTCGCCGGAGTGCCCGGACCTGACGCTGGTGGACCTGCCGGGGATCGTGCGCACGGCCGTGGCGGGCCAGACGCAGGCCGTCATCCCCGAGGTCAGCGCGCTCATCGACAGCTACCTGCGGCAGGAGCGCACCATCATCCTGGCGATTGTCCCCGCGAACCAGGACGTGGCGACCGTGGACATACTCGAGCGCGCGCAGCGCGTCGACCCCAGCGGCGAGCGCACTATCGGCGTCCTCACCAAGCCCGACCTCATTGGCCCGGGGAACGAGGACGAGGTCGTGGCCGTCCTCACCAACCGCCGCAAGCCGCTGCGCCTCGGCTACGTGGCCGTGCGCTGCCGCACGCAGCGCGAGCTTGCGACGGGCGTGACGCTGCGCGGCGCCCACGCCGCCGAGCGCGACTTTTTCGCGTCGCACCCGGCGTTCGCGCACATGGACGGCACACTCCTCGGCGTGGAGTCGCTCACGCGGCGCTGCGTGGGCGTCCTCACCACGCGCATCAGCGCCGCGCTGCCGTTCATGAAGTGGGAGCTGCAGGAGGCGCTCGCGGACGCGGAGGCGGAGCTGCGCCCGCTGGAGCGCGGCGTCCCGCGCGCCGCGCCCGAGCGCCTGCGCGCCCTCATGACCATCACCGGCGACTTCTCGCGCGCGCTGCGGGCGAGCATACGCGGCGAGTACCGGGACCCGCCGCTGAGCGATGCGCCGGAGCTGCGCGTGCGTAGCCGTGTGGACGCGGCGTTCCGAGCGCTGCAGGGCGGCGTCGCCGCCATGGACCCGGGCTTCGAGCTGCCGGAGTTCACAAAGACGCTGCAGGTGGGGCGGGAAGCGATGGTTTCACAAGTTGCTGTGCTTGGCGCGTTCGTGGAAAAGGGGCAGTGCAGTATGGGCCCTGCTGCGTGCAGCGTACAACAGAGCGCGGCGGAGCCAGTAAGCAGCATGTGAAAGCACCCTTGTGGGCCGTTGCTGGTCCCGCGAGGGAGCATGGTGTATGTGGCTAGCGGGGCGGCGGCGCCACCGCAGTGACTGCGGATTTGCCCTTCACTCGGTCACCCATGGCGCAGCACGTGCCAACATGAGTGCCAAACACCCATCCACTGCATCACAACGCTGACCCATCCCACCCCCTTTCGGCGGCTTTTGTGCTGTTGCAGGACGAAATTCGTGCGCACCGCGGGCGGGAGCTGTGCGGCATGGTGAACTCGCAGTTCTTCTACATCTTCATGCTGCAGCAGGTGGAGCGCTTCCGCCCCGCGGTGGAGGCGTGCCGCGCGGAGGTGTACGCGTCCGTGCTGGGCGTGGCCCGCAGCCTTGCGCAGGTCGTGGCGCCGCAGTACCCGCTGCTCGTGGAGACCATGCAGGTGGGTTTTTGTGGCCTAGGGACACTAACAAATACTTCTCCGTAGTGAAGTAGATAGTTCTTCATGTGTGTATGATAGGGGTCATGCAAATGGACAGACTGTGCGGGCGCGCAGTGTTTGTGTGTCGCTGCTGTTAGCTAGAGGTATGGTGTGTGTGGGTTTGGAAAGGCGGTGGCACGCGCATGGTGCCGCGTTGCCGCCACTGCCGCTGGGAATTGGTGGATGGATGATGTATGCACTAGTGGTTCTGGTGGGCAGTCAACGCTGACTAAGACGCAGCGAGTCATTGCCAAGGCGTGGAAATGCTGGGGTGTGCAAGGAAAGTCGTTTATTCTGGGCATTGAGCAGGCACACTGCACTGTCGGTACACAAGTCAACAACACGCGATGGCAAGCGTGGAGCGCGTTTCAGTGACGCAGCAGGGTTGGTTCCTGGAAAACTCCCACCAACACTGGGTCTGCTGCTACATATGCCCAAAACCGCTGGCCCGCAGATGTTGTACCGCAATCATGCATGTCCACTCCCCTATTATTGGTGATAGGTCAGGGCTTGTAACTTCTTTAATACGCTTATATCTAAACTACGGCATATTCCTACCCCCAAATACGCAATATACAGCGCATATGCCATATGAATATGTTTATTCAAATACTTTATACGCCATCTTTACATGTGTTATACGGCGGGCAATGAAAAACTTCTACGCTGTGACCCATCACTACTTATTCTGGAGTTTTCATGTGCACTGTGCATTTGCAGGGTATGGTGGAGGAAAGCGTGGAGGAGCTGACGGAGACGCTGCTGCCGGAAATGGATCTGGTTTTTGATAAGGAGCGGAACCCATTCACCGAAAATCAGGTGCGATTCTCAGCTGCTTCGCTGTAACTGTCAACATCTGTGTTGGGGCAATCTGGTAATATGTGACACTGTGTGGCAACGCCCGCAGGTTGGCGTAGACTTCAGTTCATTAGGGTAGCAGTCAGTAGTGTAGTTCGAGCGGGCATCTGCTCGGTGTGCTCTGTTGCAGAAGTTTGGTGCCACTTTATGCACAGGTGTTGCTGCCATGCACTGGGCTACCCTCGCGGTGTGCATCAACAAGCAGCCTTTGTGGTTGTGCAAACGTCACCCAACACTGTTAATCTGCTGCAATGTGCATATACTACTATATGTTTGCAACGTGCACTGTTTCTGCACCTGCCTGGCTGTGTAACAGACACAGAGTCATTCCTGGTCTGAGTTGCTACGGTATTAACTTCGGCAACCACCGTGCAGGTGCAAGCCTAGCAGGCCTTGATTGAAGCAGCGTTGGCACACTATTTGCGCCTGTTTATGTCATGCTGAAATCACTACATTGTGGCGGGCGCAACCTGCATGAGGCATGGCAGCTGGTGTAGTGCATTCTAGTGCAACAGTGTCAGTTACCACAGACGAGGGTCCTATTTTAAGGCTACACTGTGACATGTACATTGGGGTTGGTTTGGCATTTCACACCACCTGGCAGCACCTAGCGTGCATGCCGTCGTGTGCCTTTTCAACACCGGCATGGCAGCGGGGTTCTTAAAGGTTGCTAGGTTAAAAACAAAGGTGTGCAGTGTTTGGACCGCCCACTTGACAGAGTAGACAGGACTTAGGGAAGTGCCCACATGACCCTGCTGTGGCTGGGCTAATATGTCGAGACTCCAGTGTGCAGCTTCCATGATGGTGATTAGGTCCCATAAGTTGGCCATGTCGAAGGGTGGGCAGTGTTTAGGCACCCCAGTAATTATTTCTCAGAGCCTCGCCATGGTGTTTCAGGACGTAGCAGACAAGACTGTATTTGCTTCACCTTGCGCAGGTGCGCGCAGACATAGCATGCTACATCCTGAAGCATATGCCAGCAAGCTGATGTGTCCATGCCACGAGTCCACCACTCGCCGTATGTGTGCCATCAGCCCAACTACCGCCATGTGCTCATTTAGGCCGACCGGACGTAAATAGGAAATGCTTGAATTATAAATCAGCACCCTTCCCTAATTAGGCCGGGTATTTTAAATTAGGCATCCCCATTTAGGCCGCCCTGATCTTGCGCCTGCATGAGGTGCCTGTATAGGACTGGCAGGCTGTGCTACTGTGCTCCCAGCGACTGTTGCAAGCGTGAAAACAGTGCACAGCACAAAGCACCCATCAAGCCATCAAGAGCACCAGTACAACAACAGTGCAGCAGGATCCCGTTGGAGCAAAAATGCCCATGCTTACAAGGACAAGAAATGACTTGCAGGGGGCTGGCAGGATGGTGCTGACACCATGGTGCACAGTGCAATGTACACGTACGCAGGCTTTGCGGAGACATGGGGCTGCTGTGCAGCACGTTTCCCTATTCGTGTCCGACCCCTGCATCCGAATTTTAAGTCGCTGTCCTATTACCATGTCCGACCTTATCTTATTCGGCTCACTAATACTACGTCCGGTCGGCCTGAATAGGCACATGACGGTAGCGAGCATGCAGCCGGCAGCAGTTCACCCGCCGCTGCACGCCGTTGCCCTGCTGCGCCGCTACGCGCTGTGGAGCGCAGGACCTGGTGGAGGCCATCAACCGCGTGCGCTTTGAGCGCTTTGACCGTGTTCTACAGCAGGTGCTGCTGGAGGCGGGAGACACTCCGCCGCCAGCAGAAAAGGGAGCGCCTAAGGGCTCGGAGCTGCGCTCTCTGCACGACTGGGTGTCGTTTAACCTGGGGCAGTGGTACCGGTGAGGGGGGAGGACGGAGGATGCAGATGGTGTCCTGTGCCTGTGAGCGTGTGTCTACAATAACGTTCCGGCCATGTGGTGGTGTAGTAGCTGGTGTGGTTTTTGTTGTGGCTGCAAACATGTGCAGCGGTATTGGTAGGACATGTTGGGAACCAGGCACTGTGCGCGGACACGGCAGCTGGGGCGTGCGCATTGCCGCTGCACGCACTGCGCGGCACAGCAGTGCTGGCGGAACCACGTGCCCCGCCAAACACCATGCGCACCATGAACCGCCTCCTTGCCACAACCACCAGCGCTCTGACTCTCAACCCCCCCTGCGCACCAACGCCGTGCCCGCACACACCTGCCGCCACACACCGCTTCCCCCCTGCCCCGCGCAGCTACTCCCACGGCGCCAACCCCACCTCCAAGGTGGAGGACATGAGCGCGATACTGCAGGCGTACTGGCGCGTCACCTCCAAGCGCGTGTCCGACAACGCCTGCATGCTGCTGGAGGCGTCATTCCTCGCGGCCGTGCCCGACTCCCTCGAGGCGCGCCTTCTCACGCACGCGCAGTCCCTCGACCCCGCCGCCCTCGCGGCAGCCCTAAAAGAGGACGCCGCAATAGTCGAGCGCCGCGCACTGCTGGAGTCGCGGCGGGAGCGCGTGCAGGGGGCGCTGGAGCAGATTTCGCGTGTCGCGCCCGGCGTCATCGCCACAAGCCGGCGGCAGGACGGCGACGGAGCGGCGCCGGACCGGTCCCGGGAACTGTCTCCGGTTGCAGGCGCCGTTCCGCGGAGCGCGCAGCAGTCCGCGGTGGGGATGGGCGCAGACCCAGTGGCGCCCAAGTCGGAGCCGGAGCAGCGCGCGACGGCGGCGAATGATGGGAGCGTGGCGCACCTGGTGTACCGCTCCGATGGCGATAATGGGGGGCTCATCTACTGGGTGAGCATGCCGCGCTGTCTGACAGCCTGACGACCTGCCCTGGCAGATAAGAACCCTACTGTAGCTTGGTGGTGCCTCGGGCGGCCCACATGCTTGCACTACTACTCCTTGCTGGCAGCACACAGCTTGTTTATGGCTATGCTGGCAGCACACAGCTCGTGTATGGCTATGCTGGCAGCAAAAAGCTTGTGTACGGCTATGCTGGCGGCACACAGCTTGTGTATCGCTATGCGGGCCACGATGCTGCTGATTGGCTGCCACACGCCGGCTTGCATTGCACCTGGGTCGTTGAACAATTACAATGAAATACAACTCTTGGTGCGTGGCATGCGCCATGCTCATGCCCGTGCTAGCTTGGGTTGCACCATCAAACCAGTGAATGGGAAGGGGTGTTGGCACAGTATGTGTGTGTAGTGGGAGCTGCTACAGCTGCGGGCGCTTGGTGCCCACTTGATGTGTTGCACTCACTGCCAGAGCACATGGGCCATGGCTGACAACATCGCACCCGCCAGCTGCCTAAGTGGCACGCCGAGCATGCCCCCGTGTGGCGCTGCACATCAAACCAACACACTCCCCCCTCCCCCCCCCCCCCCCCCCCCCCCCCCCCCCCCGCAGCTGGGCACCGCCAAGCACACGCGGCGCTTCCAGAACCCGCACGACCGCGGACTGCTCTCCGTCACCAGCAGCGGCATGGCCGTGGGCAGCGAGTCCACGCTGGTCAGCCGCCGCCGCCTGCCCTGCGCGACGGCGCCCGCGCGCGACTCGTGGGTGTGCCTCGACGTGGGCGCGCGCCGCGGCCTCGCGCCGACCCACATCTCCCTCTGCAACGGCTCGCCCGAGGCCGGCGCGGACCTCGTTAACTGGGCGGTGGAGGGGTATGACGACGCCATCCGCATGTGGGTCGTCCTGAGGCGCGTCGCGGGCCCCAAGGCGCTGCCGAGCCCGCACGGCGCCGGCACGTGGCAGCTCGAGGCGGGCGCGGCGGGCGCCAGCGGGCGCGGCTTCCGCTTCCTGCGGCTGCGCAGCACGGGGCCGAATGGGCGCGCGGGGCTGGGCCTGCCCGTGTGCGCCGTGGAGGTGTACGGGAGGCTCTTCGCGCCGGACGGGTACTGAGCGGCGCTGCGGCGGCGGCGGCGGCTGAGCTGCCGGAAGCGCGAGGCAGCGGGCCCGCTGCGCGGCGGTGGAGATGGAGCCGGCGTGTGGCGCTGGTTGCGTGGGTGCGGTGGCGGTGGCGGTGTCTGTACGTGGAGGCGGGGGTGGTGTCACGCAGGGCGGGCAGCCCAGGAGAGCGCTCCTGGCTGCTGTGGTGGCACAAGTGAGGTGCGCGCGCTCGTCTGTGGTTGTTGTCGCGTGGGCAGCGCAGTCGATGCAACGGCGCCAGCCCATGAGAGGCCGTGGCTTGCTGCGTGCAGCTCATGCTATGCTTAAGCCACGCACCAGCACGAGCACAGCTACAGCTCAGCAGCACACTTGCTGCCACACTTGATGCACACAAGCGTGTGCCAGTGTGCCACAGCCAGTTGTGCAGTGCACGCGTGCACACACCGTGTTGCACGGTGCCTCCAAGCACCGCTGCTCAACAGCAGCAGCGCCCTGCCAACGCATTCGTCAAGCTTCACTGCCGCATCTGCACTGGGCAGGGCAGCAGTGCTGCGTGCCACATGGACCATCGCCAGCAGGCCAGCTGCTGAGCCAGCGCCCAACGCAGACACACAAAGCACCCGCGGCGGTTCATCTGCCGGCGGCACTGAACTGACACATCATTCATTACAAGCGGGGCCACCTCTGCTCGCGGCCCTGACACCTAATCCATTACAAGCCGGGCCACCTGTGTGTGTGTGCCCGGTTGCAATCCATTATCGATCCACTGGACTGTCCACGAATGACTGCTGCTGCACTCGGCGGTGGCTGTTGTGCACGGTGCCTGCAAAATCGATGCCGCACGATGCATCACTGTAGTGTGAGGTCAGCGCTGTTTGAATTTCCTTTGAAGCTGCGCTGGTAGCTGCTTTCGTGCAGTGTGAAGAGCATTGCGTTTGTGACAGCGCCGGGCGCTCCCACACCATGTGGTTCTCCAAGCTGCTGCCGCTGCTACAGTAACTGCATGTTGTCAAAGCATAGATGGTGCCTGTTTCCCACGCACCATGCGTGGCCTGTGCGACTTGTAGCGTACAGCGCCTAGTCTCTGCAGGCTGTACATACAGCAAATCCCGATGGCGTCTTCTGCATGCAGGGTAGTGTGCTGGCAGACTGCGGAACACAGTGTGAGGGACTCCAGGATGCGGTAGGTATACAGTATTTAGGTGTGCAATGAAATCCAAAGCATGCATGCCAGCACACTCTATCAAGACGCACCAGACAAACCAGTTGCAAGCAGCGGTGCAGGTCTGACACACACACCGGCCTGCCATTCATGGCGTCACATGCGATAAAAACAATACCGTAATAATGACACGCGTCCAGCGTGCGCTGCCTGGCGGCCTTGGGGTGTGTGTGAGTAAGTCAAAGAGTGGTCCAGGCTGGTCTCTTGCGCCTACAGGCGCTTCAGAGTATGGACAACACAACCTGAAAGCGTGAGGATTTACTGCACCATTCTGACGCACAGGCAGCGGCCATAAGGTCGAGGGCTCTTTCAGGTCATCCACGTCCCGACCAACTGCTTGAGTTTGTGTCGCACCTCATCACCTGCTGAGACGTGTAACACGGGGGCTGTCCCCAAATTGTGTAGCACAGGTGCACCCACTTGAAACAGGTGTGTGTACACCTTGGTAGACAGAGGTGCGCGTACACCTAGGAACAGTGGGCAACGTAATCAAATCATTTCATGTCGCCTTACTCACGTAATGGGGTCCAGGCACCCATTAGCGAGTGCACAATGCGAGAACTGCTGCGGCACACGAGCTAAGTTTGCTCAGTCCATGCCATCAAATGTACACAAGCAGTAACCGCTCCTGTGCAGTGCTATCCAGCGGCAGCACACCGGCCGCAGCACCAAGTGCTGTGGCAGGGAGGACGAACCCACCCGCCACTGCCGTGGCACCTCCTCCATGGTGCACTCACTGTAAACCCATAGGCTGGCCTACAGCACCCCTGCTAGCAACGAGTGCACCCCCCTCCCTTAGTGGCAGCCGCCGCCGCTGCCGCTGCTGTCCATGTTGGCGCCGCTGCCGCCGCTGCCGCCGCTGCTGCCGCTGCCGCCGCTGTCGCCGCTGCCGCCGCCGCCGCCGCTCCCAAGCGCCTTGAGCTTGGCACACATGTGCTTGTGCGCGTCTTTCCAGTGCAGGCGCTGGCACTCCTTGCCGCAGTACCTGACGCGCTTGCACTGCACGCACTCGCGCAGACCATGCGCCGCCACCACGCCGCAGTGCGCACACTGCGCCCACCCGGGCCGGCGTCCGGTGCGGCTGCCGCCGGCAGCGCCAGGGGCAGCGGCGACGCCGAACGCCACCTCCGTTAGGAGCACCGCATCGGACTGCACGCCCAAAAGTGCGGCGACGTGGGGGCGGTGGTAGCGCGCAAAGTGCGCGGCAGCTTCCTCGCCGCACACGGACGCGAGCGGCACACCTTCCACCATAGCGCGCTGCACCAGCCCCACCAGCGACTTTGCAGCTGTCACCAGCATCAAAGTGCCAACTAGGGCGGCGGGCGGGTGTGTGTCCGTGCACACCGCTCCGTTGCCCGGGCCGCTGCAGCCCGCTTGCAGGCACTCCAGGCAGCGAAGGTGCCTCTGCAGTGCGTCGCAACTGCTCAGCTGCGGTGGCGGCTGCGGCGCCTGCGCTGTGGCGCTGCCAGCGACCGCTTCGCTTGTGACGTGCGTAGCGTTGAGAGGCGGCATGACATGCGGTGTTGCCGCGTCCGTGACCCCTTTGACCGCGCCTGCCATTCCCAGTGCTTCTCCCAGCTGGGACATGTTGTATGGCAGCTTCAGCGCGTGGTGGGTGGGCGCCACAACTCGGCTCGCCACCAGAGCCGCTGCCGCCGCCTCCGCTGTCGCCCGATCGCGGGTGACGTCCAAGCTCCTCAATGCGTCCTCTGATTTGGAGCGAAATGTTTTCAGCAGCGTTTGCAGCTGCTCCTGCCCCAGCGTGGCGCCGCAGCCCATGCACTCCCAGTGCGCTCTCTCCAGCGGCTTGTAGTACTGAACCTCCCAGGCATCTCCTGGCGGACTCCTGTTCGGAGTCAGAGAAGGCAGCGCCTCGGCGGGGACTCTCGGCACCATGTAGCTGGTGCAGGCCGGGCTGGGGCAGCACAGGCCGTTGACAATGTCTGGCGCCTCGCACCGTTCGCACTCGCACCAGCGGTCGAACTTGGTCGCCACCCATGCGCGACGCAGGTGCGTGGGAGCCACCTCACGCCTCAGTACACCATCGGAACACCGTGATGAGCTCTCCGCGCTGTATCGGGCGCAGCGCCACGGTACTCAGCATGCCGCACGTTGCCTTTGCTGTGACAGTACAGTTGGGGTCGCAGGAGTGCGCTACCAGTGTGGAGATGGCGTACATGGCAGCGCACCCATTGCGAGCCTGGCTGCACGTGCACTCGTGGAACTCGGCTGCTGTGAGTATGTCGAGCACGCGCCGGCGCCTTACTGCGCTCCCCTTCTCATTTTCTGCCGCCTTGTTCAGCTCCCCTGACAGACGCGTCGCTTCCGCCTGCAGCAGCTTCCATAGCTCGCGGTGCCCCTCAAATTTGGGCTCTCCTCTGGTGTGGCTGAGCTGGGAGATGGCAGCGGCGGTCTCTGAACTCAGGGTGCCGCTCAGCGCCTGCTGCACGAGGTGGCGCTTGCTGGTGTACGTCACCAGTGGTGCCTCCCTGATGACTAGCTCCCCTGGTGCGAAGTCGCGCGCCGCCAGCAGCATCCTGCCCAGCACACCTTGGTGCGGCACCACTTGCACGCGTCGCAGGTACTCAGTGTCGTGGGCGATGCTGCTGCTGCCGGCGCTCCCTTCCCCCGTCGTGGGCGAAAGAGGCGCCTCCTCCGCTGCGGCTGCCACCTCTGCCACCTTTGATGGTGTTGGTGCTGCTGAGGCTGGCGCTGCAGGCGCGGCTGCCGTGAGTGGCGATGCTGCAGCTGTGTCGAGGAGCGCCATGCCAGGACTGCTGCTGCTGTCGCCACTGCTGACGTCGTGGATGCTGCCGGTGTTGTTGAGGTTCCTGCTGCTGCTGGTGGTGGTGGCGCTGCTGCTGGCGGTGGTGGCGTTGCTGCTGGCGGTGGTGGCGCTGCTGCCGGAGGTGGCGCCGCTGCTCTCGGCCACGTTGGTGACGCCGGCGCTGCTTCGCTTGCCGTCCCATACCTCCCTGTTCGACCGTCAATAACGCGCGGGCGGCGCACGTTGCGGCCTTCTGAAGTGTGCTCTGCTGCTCTGCTGCTCTGCCGTGGTGTGTGTGCTTCTGCGGTCCCTCAGCTGAGACTCTCTCAGTGCACGCGTGTGCAGTGCTCTGTCAGACTAGTCAGCACTCTCCGGGAAAAACCCTCCGGGGACCGTGGCGGTTTCGGTGTAACGGCACTGTGCGTGACGTGTGCTGCGGACTGGCGTGGCAACAGAGATTGTGACCTGGATGGGCGTTCGTCTATTCGTCTACAACTGACTGGCCTGCCCACTTGAACGCACTACATCTCGTGGGGGTTTTGTCAGGGGCACCCGGGTAAAACCCAGGAACTGAGGGAGGGTCCGGGCGCGCGCGCCGCGCGCGGTGCCCTCGCGAGTCGTTGGCGGTTGGAGCCTCCGCAGT
>JAULBY010020543.1:0-18859 GCA_032358315.1 Ophiocytium majus | reverse complement strand
AAGTTTGTAAGCATTCCACCTAACCAACGGTGGTTTACGTATGGCATGCCAACGCGAGCAGCTTCAGTTGCAATTGCTTCTTGAGCCTGCTTCTTTGTGCCTACGAAAAGAACAGTTCCACCGTGAGCTACGGTTTCGCGAACGAATTCGTATGCGCGGTCAATGTAAGCAAGCGACTGCTGTAAGTCGATGATGTAAATGCCATTGCGCTCAGTGAAAATAAAGCGCTTCATTTTTGGGTTCCAGCGGCGGGTCTGATGTCCGAAGTGAACACCGTTATCCAGCAGCTGTCGCGTCGATACGACGGCCATGGTTGTACTCCTGTTTCTTAGGTTGGCGCTAACCAACCTCATTGCGGTTTGCATGACTTCGGTTGAAGTCATCCTTGGTTCTCGTGTCGGAGACCGCCCGTTGCCGGGACCGATGGTCTATCGATTCACTTTGCTGAACCTGTGAAGTCACCTATTGCTAGGTGCAATCCCTAGTTTACGTGGGTTTTGGTGGGTTCAAAAACCACAGCCCAGCCCATTCCACAGCGGGCTAATCCTAATTGGAGCTGGATCAGATCAAAGAGATCCTGATTCAATGAATAATCAGTATTTTCAGCGCAAACTCGGGGTTTTAGCGATTTTCGTCCTGGTTATGTGTGGATTACTCCAGCCCAGCCCTGCCGGTGCAGCTAGGCAATGGGACTGGCCCATGAACCCTGCCCGGCTCAGTTCGGGCTTTGATCGCCCTGCTCAGAACTGGCTGCCAGGTCATCGCGGAGTTGATCTAGTTGGGCGTAGCGGTGGCAAAGTTCTGGCCGCCGGCAATGGAGTGGTTACTTTTGCAGGCTTCGTCGCTGGCAAAGGTGTGGTCGTAATAAAGCACGGAACGCTTCGCACAACTTACGAGCCCATCACTGCCTCAGTGGCTCTTGGTACACAAGTCCGAGTTGGTGATGTGATTGGAACGCTAAGTCCAGGTGAAAGTCATTGCGCAACGCAATCAACAGTTAGCTGTTTACATTGGGGGTTACTTCGTGGCGAGAAATACTTGAATCCACTTTCGCTTGTTCAAAAGCGAGTGCGATTATTGCCTAAGTCTTAACAAGCACATAAGCCCTCGACAGTGTTTACTCGCACCCACTCGCTCACGCTCGCGACGATACTTATGCACCCAAGGGTTTAAGCCCTTGGGTGTGCCTGTTCAAACACAGCGCGAAGTCGGTCCATAGATACGTGCGTGTATAGCTGCGTGGTTGCCAAACTTGAGTGACCAAGAATTTCTTGAACTGCTCGGATGTCTGCGCCACCTTCGATTAAGTGTGTAGCGGCCGAATGTCGTAAACCATGTGGTCCAAGATCTGGCACACCTTCAAGACTGGATAGAACTTCGTGAACCATTGAGCGCACAACTCGTTGATCAATTCGTTTTCCGCGCGAGCCCAAGAACAGCGCAGCACCACTTAAATCATTTGCAAGTGCGGGGCGAGAAACTGCTAAATAATTTTCAATTGTCTTTTCAGCAATTGCGCCATACGGCACAACTCGCTCTTTCGAGCCTTTGCCTAAAACTCTGATAGTTCTGCGTGACGGATCAAGGTCATGAATATCTAGTCCAACAAGTTCGCCAACACGAATTCCGGTCGCATACAAAAGTTCCAACATTGCTTGGTCACGAATGTGAGTTGGGGAATTGTCATCAGCTCGCAGGGCTGCGCGTTCCATTAAATATTCGGCTTGATTTTGTTGCAAAATGTGCGGCAGCTTTTTGCTAACTTTTGGAATTACCAATGCGCTTGCTGGATCTTCCGAAATCAACTTGGTATGAGTGGCCCAGGCAAAAAACATTCGAATGGCTGTGGCTCGGCGGGCAATTGTCGCAGACGAAAGTCCAGCCACTCTTTGGCTCGCCAACCAGCCACGCAATTCCACAATTCCGATGTCTGGCAACTCCTGGCAGCCACGGGATTGCGCGAACAAGAATAAGTTATCTAGATCTTTTCGATATGCCTTAGAAGTGTTTTTGCTTCTACCTAACTCGAGCTCGACATATTGAATAAATCGAGTGCTGGCTGAACTGAAGTTAGTGCAAACTTCTTCCAACTCAGTGCTGCTCATACCTCTACCGTTGCAAGCCTTGCGCCAAATAGCAAGGACATCGCATCAATGCGCTATAGAGACGTTGGCTAAATCAGTTTCCAGCCTTGATTTGAAAGCAGGATCAGTTTTCGCAATTCCAATAGCGAAAGTGCCGCTTGCAGGTCATGGAAATCAACTTCTGCGCCAAAGTGCAATGCCAATTCATGAGTTGACCTTGGACCGCCGGAGAGAAGTCCAACGATTGCGCCATCAAGTAATCCGAGTTGCATTGGAGGCGCTGGGGATTTGAAGTCCTGAAAAATCTCATCGATACTCGTTGCAATTTTCATCATGTTGTCTCGAATACCGGCATGGATTCCTGCAGAAGTAGCACTGGTAATTGGTCCCGGTATCCCCCAGATTTGGCGATTCAATACGTGTGCCCAATTCGAAGTGGAAAGTGAGCCGGACCGTAGCGCAGCTTCAACAACAACGGTGGATTGGGAAAGCGCCGCGATCAATCGATTCCTAATCAAGAATCTATGTTTGTGTGGCTTGGAACCTGGTGGTGCTTCGCTCACCACTACACCTGTGTCTGTGATCGTGGAAAGCAGGCCTCGATGCGAAACCGGATAGGCAACATCAACACCACATGCCAGCACAGCAACAGTCTTGCCTTGGCCGGCCAATAACCCGCGATGGGCTGCTGCATCAATTCCATATGCAGCACCTGAAATGATTCCGACGTTTTCTTTGGCACCTTGCATGCCAATTTCAAATGCGATTCGCTGACCATACGCTGTCGCCGAACGAGCCCCAACGACTGCCAGAGCTTGATTTGAAATTTCAGCAAGTGATCCACCTCCAGTGCACCAAAGCCCAATTGGTGCTGCTGTGTCTAGATCATCGAGCGAATCTGGCCACTCGTCATCAGAAGGAGTGATGAATCTTCCGCGCACTGAATTCAGAGACTTAACAGCCTGTTCAATCAATGGAGAATTGAAAACGCGGTCTATTGATTTACACATGGCGTCTGCGCCATAACCACTTTGCCATCGCTCAACTGCATCAGCTGCGCCAAACTCGGCTACGGCCTGGCCTACGCGCTCATCACCTGGTTCACCAGCGATCGAAATAATTAATCGAGCCTGTCGATCTGTTAACTGGCTTGCCATGAACCATTTCCATCTCGATACATAAAGGCCGCAGCGACATCATTTTCATTTGGGATTTCATGTCCGCGTAAATCAGCAATTGTCCATGCCACTCGCAAAATTCGATCTGCGCCCCGTGCTGAGATTTCAAGTGAGTCGTTAGCCAGTAACTCACGCGCTTTTTCTGAAACTGGATACCTTCTGCGAAGCATTGGCCCTGGGACTTGAGAATTAATCTTCCAAGGCTCATCTCGAAATCTGTGTGCAGCTCTATTTCTGGCTTCCGCTACTCGCCCAGCAACAACTTCAGTTCCTTCGAGTTCGCCAGAACTTGGGTCAAGTTCAACCAAACCTGGTCGCTCCAGAGTTACTCGTAGATCAATCCGATCCAATAGCGGACCGGAAAGCCGAGAGAAATATCGCCGGCGCACTTGAGACGAACAGCTGCATTGCGCACCAGTGCCGATGAACTTTCCGCACGGACAAGGGTTTGATGCCAGGACTAATTGAAACCTGGCTGGAAGTATGGTTTGAAATCCAGATCTTGCGATGGTGACCACACCGGATTCAAGTGGTTGACGTAAGGCATCCAAAACTGATCGTTCAAATTCAGCGGCTTCATCTAAACAAAGAACGCCGTGGTTTGCCATCGTGACCATGCCAACCCGAACAGCATTGCTGCCACCGCCGATTAGAGCAGCCTTGGTTGTGGTGTGATGTGGTGCTTGAAATGGTGGAGTTCGGATTAATCCTTGCCCAGCCACTAAAGCACCAGCAGCCGAATAGATAGCTGTTACTTCTACGGCCTGGTCATCAGTTAACTTGGGCAAAAGCCCAGGCAATCTTTGCGCCAACATAGTTTTGCCAACTCCAGGTGATCCCAGGAATGCCAAGTGGTGTCCACCAGCCGCAGCCACCTCTAGTGCGTGCCGAGCATTAGATTGCCCACGAACTTCACTTAAGTCTGGGATGGGTTCTGTTACGTATTCAATTGGTTCGGGTGCAATGTCTTCAATATCTTCACCGCGCAAATATGCGACCGCATCGGTCAGACTTTTGACTCCGACAACTTTCAAGCCGGGAACTAATTGTGCTTCATTTACTTGCTCCCGAGGGACAATCAAAGTGTCATAGCCGCGGCGATAGGCACAAAGGGCCGCAACCAAAACTCCTCGGACTGGCCTGACTTTTCCATCAAGTGCCAGCTCCCCAATCACGATGGTTCTATTCATCTCCGGAATCTGCGAGTGCGCAGACAGGATTGATAGCGCTATCCCCAAATCAAGCGAAGCTCCTCGCTTATGAACAGATGCGGGAGAAAGTCCAACAGTTATTCGACGTTCTGATGGCCAAGACAATTCACTGTTTTGGACCGCAGCCCGAACTCGATCCCTAGCTTCACCAACAGCAGTATCAGGAAGTCCGACAATTGCCATTCCCGGAAGGCCTTGACTTAAGTAGGCCTCGATGTCGACAACTAAACCTTCGACACCGTTAATGACAACACCGCATGCCCTAGCTAACGTCATTACTCGATCCCCTTTATGTGATCGATTGTTGTGAGATGTCCGGCGCCATAGATAACACTGATCGCATCGAAGCGAATGCCCTGATGTCTGGATTGATGATTACTCAGCCAATGAAGCGCGGCAGTTCGGATGTGTTGGAGTTTTAGCGCAGTGATTGCGTCGCTTGGGATTCCATGGCTGAGAGACCTGCGTGTTTTAACTTCGCAAAAAACTAAAGTTGTTCCAATTTGCGCGACTATGTCCAGCTCAACGCGTTTGAATCTGAAATTACGTTCCAGAATTTCATAGCCCAAGTCTTGTAAGTAGATGGAAGCAATTTCTTCGCCAATATTTCCAAGTTCACTATTTTTAAGATGCACTTGTACATAGTGAAACTTTCAAAGGAATTGCGAGTTTGAATTTAGTTTCTGTGAACTAATTCGTTCTGTGGAAAGACTTAAGGTACTTCCATGTCGGGCTTAGAAAGCTCTTCGACATTTACATCTTTAAATGTAAGTACGCGAGCCTTCTTAACAAAACGCGCCTGGCCATACATGTCCCAAATCCAGGCATCAGCCAAGGTCGCTTCGAAGTAAACATCGCCGGCTTCATTGGTGCGCACCTGAACATCAACACCATTTGCTAAGTACATTCGGCGCTCAGTGTGAACGATGAAACTAAACAAGTGAACTAAGTCGCGGTACTCCCGATAAAGCTCAAGCTCCATCTCGGATTCATAACGCTCTAACTCATCCGCTGACATGTAATTAGCCTATGCGGTGGGTGGCTCAGATTCACTCGGGCCACTAGGTAATTTCCAAGACTTGCGATGCAGGTCGGTTGGTCCGAGGCGGGCTATGGCAGACATGTGATCGCTGGATCCGTAGCCAACGTTTCCTTCCCAACCAAAGTCTGGATAGACAAGGGCCGCTTCCCGCATCAACTCATCCCTTGCAACTTTTGCCAAAACGCTTGCAGCGGATACAGATGCGCATGAGGCGTCTGCCTTGATCTTCATGGTCACAGGAATGACAATGTCCGAAATGGGCGTTGTGAACAGATCTGTTTCTGGCTCAAGCAGCCAGTTGTGCTTTCCATCAAGGATTACATGATCTGGTTTAATGCTTAACTGTTTGTGTGCTCGCACCCAAGCTAGGCGAAGCGCTGGCACAATTCCGATTTCATCAATCTCACTTGCGGCTACATGTCCGATTGCATGTTCTACTACCCAGGAAGAAACTGGTGCAATCAATTTCTCTCGAGCTGTCCTGCTGATTTGTTTGCTATCTCGCAGCCCTAGAGGAACTTCTGAAGTTTCGGCCGAAACGATTGCAACCCCAACTGAAACCGGTCCAGCAAGTGCGCCTCTTCCAACTTCATCCACCCCAGCAATGTATTTAGCGCCAGCGGCAATCAGCTCGTTCTCTAAGTCGAGAGTCGGCGAAGTGGAACTAATTTTCGATCCCACCAATACGATCAACTGGCCAGATGCGCATGGCGACTCGACCAACAATTTCTTCTTCTGGAACCATGCCGTTGTTTTTATCTAAATGAAAACGCGAATCTTCAGAGTTGCCACGATTGTCGCCCATTACAAAGACATGACCTTTGGGAACCAAGACCTCGAAAGTTACTTGATCTGTTGTAGAGCCATCCTTGATGTACGGCTCGTCAATGCCAACACCGTTAACAACGATTCGGCCTTGCGGGTCACAACATTTAACAGTGTCATTTGCAACTCCGATAACTCGTTTAACTAAATCATTTCCGGAGTTAGCGGGAACAATGCCAATTGCCTGTAGCACACGACCAACAGGTGTGTCATAAGGGTTTGGAAATCCTGCGCCAAGCCAACCGCCTGGGTCATGGAAGACAATTACATTTCCACGATTTACGCCACTAACTTGAGTGGAAATCTTTGACACGATAATTCGGTCGTTTTCCTGAAGCGTGTCTTCCATGGATGCGCTCGGAACATAAAACGCTTGGATCAAAAAGGTTCGCACCAAGACGGAAAGAATTAAAGCGGTTCCCACCACGGTCAATAACTCGCGAACCAAACTTGGCTGCTTTTTTTGCTTACCTTTTTTGTGACCCATGGTTCTCTCATCATACTTTTAATCAAAAAAATAACGGGCTTACCTGTTAGTAAGCCCGTTATTAGTAAAGATTTAAACGTTGTCGCGTAATTCCTTGATCTTCGCCTTCTTGCCACGTAGATCACGTAGGTAGTAAAGCTTGGCACGACGCACGTCTCCGCGGCTGACCAATTCGATCAATTCCACGATTGGTGAGTGAAGTGGGAATGTTCGCTCAACGCCAGTTCCAAAGCTGACTTTGCGGACAGTGAATGTCTCGCGCAGACCGCCACCATGGCGACGAATTACGACACCCTGGAAAATCTGAATACGGGAACGGGAACCTTCAACAACTCGAACGTGAACTTTTACGTTATCGCCCGGGCGGAAATCTGGAATTCCGGTGCGCAGTGATGCTGCGTCTACTTCGTCTAGAAAATGCATTATTACTCCGAAGGACATGTCGCCGCAGGTCGAAAGCCCAATAAATGGTTCTTGCCGGATTCGTTTAGAACTTAATGTTTCAGCACCCCTGTGGCGGTCCTGCTACGTTCCAACATTGTTGAGTTTGCCATAACTAATGGGTTTCCAGCAAATTGCCCACAGAATGCCACGAATCAGTGGGCGCATATATATGCTTAGAGCACCACCTATCGAAAGCTTCCTCATGCCAGCCTCTGATCCGCAACCGAATAAGGTGCGGCTTGGCAACCCCAGAGTTACAGGCAAGGAACAGTTTTATACCCCGCCAGAAGTTGCTGACCAAGTTTTGCGCAATGTTAAAAAGCGCATTGGCGATCTTTCGCAGCGCACATTGCTCGAACCCGCTGGCGGCACTGGCGCATTTATTGATGCTGCGGCAGCTCAAGGACTTAAGAGAGTAATTAGCTTCGACATAGAGCCGCACCACAAAAAGATCGTCCTTGGAGATTTCTTAGATCAAGAGATTTCCAAAACTGGTCTGCTCACAATCACTAATCCCCCATTTGGGCGTAACAACTCATTATCAATTCCATTTTTTAACAAGGCTGCTCAAGTCTCGGATCTGATTGTTTTCATCGTTCCAAGATCCTGGCGTAAATGGTCGGTTCAAAATCGACTCGACCAAAACTTTCATCTTGTGCGTGATGATGATCTGACGATCAACTATGTGGATGTAAATGGCAAGGACGCTCACGCAAAGGATCGGTTGCGAACCTGCGTTCAATACTGGGAACGCAAATCTATGCTGCGACCAATCGTTAAAGTTAAAGACATGGGAATCATTGAGCGAACTACTCCTGAGCTAGCAGATGCTGCAATGACGCTCTTTGGATACAACTGTGGAAAACTAACGACAGACTTTGAACGCCGAAAAGTTACTACTCAGATGTATTTGAAGTTCAATCATCCACGAGCCAAGAAAGCGATCGAAAACTCTGACTTTTCAAAGTTCTTTATGAATACCGCTTATACCGAAGCCTTGTCGCTACCTGAAATCAATTACGTATTAAACGAATACGTATATGGCGATCCGATGGTGCAATTACTCAGCTAAATCTGGACGATTCTGCGCAGTACGCAATTTAGCTTGCTCGTGCTTCCAGGCAGAGATCTTGGCGTGATCCCCCGAAGTTAAAACCTGGGGAACTTCTAGATCGCGCCAAACTGGTGGTCGTGTGTAGATCGGACCTTCTAGCAAATTTTCCATCGCACCAACTGCAAACGAATCGTCGGCAAAACTTTCCTGATTTCCAAGTACGCCTGGCACAAGTCGGGCAATCGCCTCAACCATTACAAGAACAGCTACTTCCCCACCGGCAAGCACGTAATCACCGATTGAAACTTCTTCAACGCGAATCTTGGTTTTGTAATGCTCGGCTACCCGGGAATCAATGCCTTCATAGCGACCGCAGGCAAAGACAATGTGATTTTCTTTTGAAAGATCAGTTGCCAGTGCTTGAGTAAATGGCTTTCCGGATGGTGTTGGGATTATCAAAATCGTTTCAGGGGTTGTGAATTCATCTAATGCATCACCCCATGGCTCAGGCTTCATAACCATTCCTGGTCCGCCGCCATATGGCGAATCGTCTACGGTCTGATGTTTGTCGGATGTGTAATCACGTAAGTCTTTAACGTTTACGGAAATCAAACCATCTTCGATTGCTTTGCCCATCAAGGAAAGTTCAAGTGGCTTTAAATAATCAGGGAAGACCGTGATGACGTCGAACTTCAACATCAAACTTCCTCGTCCCTTACGACAATTGCTTCCAATTCATTTAGCAAACCAGGTGGTGGCGTGATTGTTACGGACTTTTCATCCAAATCAATCTCTGGCACAAATTCCAATACAAACGGAATTAAAACTTCGGTATCACCTTCGCGTTTAACGGAAAGTAGATCTTGGCTTGGCAAGTGAATTACTTCCCCAATAACTCCGATAACTGAACCGTCTTCTAGCGCGACACTTAACCCGACAAGCTGATGGTCGTAAAACTCATCTGGATCTTCAGGAAGTTCCGTTGGATCTACATCGATTGTTAAGGTCTGGCCGCGTAATGCTTCAGCGGCATTGCGATCATCTACGCCTGAGAAGTGAACAACAAAACGCCCACTGTGCCACTTTGAGGTGGCGACAGTGAGCGTCGTGTTATCAGAAGTCATCAGAACCGTTCCATCTGCGTAGCGATGATCTGGTTCATCTGTCATTGGTTCAACGAAAAGGTCACCGCGCACGCCATGTGCTCGGCCAATGCGCCCGATTACGAGCTGCATTAATTACCTTCCGTCGACGTCAAGGATGTCGATGCGCACGTTGCCCTTATCGGACAATGCGTTCACGACAGTGCGAAGTGCAGTTGCAGTGCGACCGGCTTTGCCGATCACGCGACCCATGTCTTCAGGATTGAGCTTGACCTCAAGTGTTGCACCACGACGGTTGTTCTCGCGAACGACAACATCGTCTGGATGGTCAACAATTCCTTTAACGAGGTGTTCTAAAGTCTCGTCAAGCATTGCTTAGGCCTCTTCAGTTACAGCTTCAGCAGCATCTTCTGCGATTGCCTCTACTGTTTCTTCTACAACTTCTTCAACGTTTTCGATCACCGCTTCAGCAGTGGCTTCGGTGCTAACTTCAGCAGCAACTTCTTCTGCAACTACTTCAGTGTTTACTTCCGGCGCAACGTCATCGCTAGCGATGACAGCGGCGGCTTCAACAACCTCGACCGGCTTTTCAACCTTTGGGCGAATTGTTGGTGTGCGTGGTTCGTTAGCAACAGCAGCTACGGTCTCTGCGAACTTAGTGTTCTTGTCGACCTTGGCTTCTTTGACTCGCAAAGTTCCTTCAGCGCCTGGAAGGCCCTTGAACTTCTGCCAGTCACCAGTGATCTTTAGCAGAACAAGAACTGGTTCGGTTGGCTGTGCGCCAACGCCTAGCCAGTACTGAACGCGATCTGAATTGATCTTGATAAGACTTGGTTCTTCTTTTGGATGGTACAAACCGATTTCTTCGATGGCACGGCCATCACGAGCGGTACGGGCGTCGGCAATTACTACGCGGTATTGCGGGTTGCGGATGCTGCCCATGCGCTTAAGTTTGATCTTTACGGCCACGAGTTTTATTTCTCCTGATAATTGGTGTGACATAAAACCGTTGTTGCAGCGGGGGCGCAACTAGTTAATGTCTATGAATCCAACAAGGTTGCGGGTAGAGGGCCGGCTTCCAAGTCGGGATTACTTGATAAATCATGCCAGACAAGGCAAAAATCAGGAAATTGAGGGCAATAAGGCCCGTTTGGACCCTTTTTATCAGCGGTAAAGTAGAACTATGTTCGCAAATGTCTCAGTTACCGAAACTACGGTTTTCATTGAGTTTTCGACCTGGGACAAGTTTTTGAATGCTTCCCGCAAGAACCTAGCCATCCCCCGCGACCACATTATTTCGGTCGATACTGGCCCTGAAATCCTGAAGGAATGCAAAGGTTTTCGAGCGCCGGGTACTTACACATTTTCCCAAACATATGGGTTCGGGGTCATTGCTGGAACATATCGTCAGCGCCATGGTGTTAAGCACTTCTGGAACGTACGCGCAAAACTTGCCGACCACACGATTCGCTTCAACTTACTTGGCTATGAATTCGCCACAGTCGTAGTGCAAGTGGAAGATCCGAAAGCTATTTCAGAAAGTCTTGCAGTGTCTACTGTCTGAGATTTCTATTTTAAGAAATCTCTGAAGGCACTCGGTATCTCAGTAAGCGTTGCACTCGGCTCTTCAAATTCAATTCCAGATTCTTGCGCTGCGCGCTTAGCTGGATTGCCTGACTTCTTTGCGCCCTTACCTGGCTTTTGAACTTTCTTTTGTTGCGGTCGCATCCCTGGCATACCTGGCATCGGTGGCATACCTGGAACAGATCCACCCTTGGCCATTTGCTTCATCATCTTTTGCGCAACAACAAATCGATCCATCAAAGTGTTTACATCGCTGACTTGCATACCGGAACCCTTAGCAATGCGTGCGCGGCGCGATCCATTAAGTAATTTTGGATCTTCGCGTTCTGCAGGCGTCATCGACGAAATAATTGCTTCTACTCGATCAATTTCGCGCTCATCAACATTTTCAATCTGCTTTTTCATTTCAGCCATACCAGGCAACATGCCAAGCATTTTTGTCATTGAACCCATTTTGCGGATCTGCTGCATCTGCAGCATGAAATCTGTCAGCGTGAAATCTTCGCCATCTTTTACTTTCTTGGCAAACTTTTCAGTTTGATCTTTATCAAGAGTTTGTTCTGCTTGCTCAATCAAAGTGAGCAAGTCACCCATGTCAAGAATTCTTGAGGCCATGCGATCTGGATGGAAAACTTCAAAGTCCGTTAACTTTTCACCAGTTGACACAAACATAATTGGCTTGCCGGTGATGGTTGCAACAGATAGTGCGGCACCACCACGGGCATCACCATCAAGTTTTGTTAGGACAACTGCATCGATACCAATGTCGCGAGCAAAAGTCTCTGCAGTGTTAACGGCATCTTGACCAGTCATCGCGTCAATAACTAAGAGAGTTTCATCTGGCTTAGCTTCGGCTTTCACCTTTGCCAATTGATCCATTAACTCGCTGTCAATGGAAAGACGTCCGGCAGTATCGACAATCACAATGTCGTGAAGTTTGTCTTTGGCAAACTTCATAGCATCGCGAGTTACTTTGACAGGATCGCCAACACCATTGCCAGGTTCGGGAGCGAACACAACTGTGTTGGACTGCTCGCCAACAATCTTTAACTGATCAACAGCGTTTGGGCGTTGCAAGTCAGCTGCAACCAACATTGGCTGATGGCCTTGAGTTCGTAAGTGGGCAGCAAGTTTTCCAGCCAGTGTTGTTTTACCAGCACCTTGTAGGCCAGCAAGCAAAATCACTGTTGGAGGATTCTTGGCAAGCTTTAATCGTCTAGTTTCGCCGCCGAGAATTCCGATTAATTCTTCATTTACGATTTTGATGATTTGTTGGGCTGGGTTTAATGCAGCAGAAACTTCAGAACCTAATGCGCGCTCTTTAATTCGGGCACAAAATTCTCGAACGACCGGCAGGGCAACGTCAGCATCAAGTAATGCGATTCGAATTTCCCGTACAGTCTCGTCAATATCGTTCTCGGTTAATCGACCTTTGCCACGTAACTGCTTAAACGTGGCACCCAGGCGATCTGACAAAGAAGCGAACATGGTTAAAGTCTAATCCGTAGGCTTAGGCCCATGAGATCTGTAGCCGGAACCGAACTTTCGCGGGAACAGTACTTGAATCACTTAAATGCTGATTACCAATTACTTGCCGCCGCCATACCTAGTGAGCCACAAGATGTCCCAAGTTGCCCAGGCTGGACAACTGATGACTTGGCAAAACACATGGCGCAGGTTTACCTGCATCAAGCATTTGTCGTTGAGACAGGAAATACCCCAGAAAACAAGGAGCATCTCGCGCCTTATCCTCTAACCCAAAACTTCTCAGAGTTCATGGGGTGGGGTTTCGATGCAATCACCAAAGCGTTAGACGTGGATCGAGCTGAGCGGGAAACTTGGTCGTGGCATCACTCAGACTTCACAGTCGATTTTTGGTTTCGTCGAATGGCGCACGAAACTGTGATTCATCGCATTGACGCGGAACTTGCTGCTGGAACTGTCACTCATATCGATGAGGCATTAGCTCTTGATGGCGTAGATGAGGTTTTAGATTTTCTACCACTACTAGGTTCGTGGCTGGAAGCACCAAATGTTGATTTCGGAATCGTTTCGATTGTTGCATCAACAAAGAATGGTTCCAAGGTTTGGGATCTTCACTTCACAGATCAAGCAGCTACAGTTTCAGCTGCTGAAAAACCGAACACCGCAGCGCGCTTGGTTATATCTGGCGATGCCGAAGCTGTGGACCTATATCTGTGGGGACGAATTGATAGCTCGGATCCAAGGATTTCAATTACTGGCGAAGGTGAAGAAACCTTCAAGCAATTAATGCAGGTTGCGGTTCTTTAACCAGCGTACGCAGCTGGATTAGCCGAGTAGGCCTTTAGGCAACCTGGTGCACAGAACCAAACGGTCTGTCCTTCAATTTCTGCGTGAATAGATTCTGGCAACATTGCAACTGTCATGTTGCAAACAGGATCGATCGAAGTTTCAAAGGCTGGCTTCGCTGGAGCGGACTCAGCTTGGTTTGCAGCTGCCTGCACCATTTCAGCAAGAATCGAAATTGCAATGTGATCTGGTTTCTTGGCGCCGATATCAAGTCCAGCTGGCGAAAAGATCGATGCCTTCTGCTCTGGAGTCAAAGTAAGCATGTCAATAACTGACGCACCGCGCTTGCGACTTGCAACAAGACCAACGTACGGAACACCGGCTAAAACTGCAGCTTCAAGCAACATAGTTTCATCTTCACGTCCATGGGCCGCAACGATGATTGCAAAAGTGTTGTTCAAGTCAACGTCTGAACTCCACTCGACCACTTCGTACCCAGCAACTGGACCTTGCTTTAGCAATGCGCCTGAAATCGGGCTATCTCCATAAATTGCGACAACTGGTGCTGGCATGATCGGCTCCAAAAAAATCTCTAAAGTTCCACCGGATAGGCATGGGTTGTGAACGGTTCGTTTTCCTGACTGGGTATCAATCTCAGGCATAGGCGCGATGCGAAGCAGGATTGGATTTCCTTCTTCAAGTAAAGAAACGCTCTGGGACCGAACCGTTGAGTCAGAGCAAGATCCCCCAACCAAACCTTCCATGGAACCATCAGCAAAAATGATGGCTTCATCTCCTGGTTTTGCAGAAGTTGGTTTTTCAGCAAGGACTACTCGGGCGTGCACATATGGAGTGCGAGATTTTTGCAGTTCTGCAATTCGCGATGCCAGAATTTTTGGCATATCCACCTCCCGAGTTAACTCTTTAATTATGAGGGCAGGCTCCAAATAAGGCGAGGTGAGTCGGAAATTGCCCAGAATACCTAACGATTTCAGCAAATCACTTTCCGTTAAATGCCTTGATCAAGTTCGATCTCAACAAGAAGACAACGGTGATGGCAATAACCACCAGCATTGCGCTTATTGAATATGCAGATGCAGGGTCTACTTCCATCGCTACATAAACTTCCATCGGCAACGTCCGAGTAACGCCGGGCAGGGAACCCGCAAACGTTAAGGTTGCCCCAAATTCACCTAGTGCTCTTGCCCATGCCAAAACCAGTCCACTGATTACTCCCCCGCGAGCAAGTGGAAAAGAAATACGCCAAAAAACTTTGCTGGGGTTTGCGCCTAGAGTTTGAGCTGCTTCTTCAAGTTCAACTGGTAACTGGCGAAAAACTGCTTCGACTACTAAAACCAAAAATGGCAGACCAACAAAAACTCCAGCAAAAACAACTGCCGCCATAGTGAATGGCATTGCCCAACCTGTTTGCTCGTAAATGAACTTACCTAACAAGCCATTGCGCCCCATGAGAGTTAGCAATGCAAGACCTGCAACGGTTGGTGGCATTACAAGTGGAGAAATCACAATCGGCCTAAGCCACTTTGTGATTGCCGCCGGTCCTCTGGCTAAGTACCAAGCAAGTGGAACTCCAAGCAAAACTGATATCAATGCAGCAAGTATTGAGGTTAAGAGTGAAACACGAATTGCATTAATTGATGATTCGGATGTCAGCTGATTTGTGAGATTGCTCCATGGAACTCTTGACAGCAGTGCTACAACAGGTAAGAGAACAACAAGAAGCCCAGCAAAACCGACTGCGGCTAATGCTGGACTAACTTGTGTTTTGTTTCCCATAAGAATTTAGCTCGGTGAGCCAAAGCCCGCATCTAGTAAAACTTTTTGCCCCGCTTCGGACAATACAAAATCCACAAATGCTTGAGCTTTTGTGTTGGCATTCGAAGTGATGCCGATTGGATATTTTGTGGTGGCTTTTTCAATATTCGAAAACTCAAGTGCTGAGAACTTGGAGCCAGCGCTCTTAACGTCCGTTGAATAAATTATTGCGGCATCCACTTCGAGTGCCGTTAGTTTTCCGGCGACGCTCTTAACATCAGGCTCTAGTGAAATAGGTACACCTGTTACGCCATCAGCTTCAAGTGCAGCATCTGCAGCAGAGCCACATGGAACTTGGTGGTCACATTGCACCCACTTAATAGCTGGGTCATCTAGGTCAGAAACTGTAGTTAGAGGTTTGTCTGATGGAAACGCAACAACGACTCGGTTTGAAGTAAACACTGTTGATACAGGTATCTGTTCGGCTGCCGCTTCCATCGACTTCTTTGATGCGGATGCAAAAACATCTGCAGGTGCTCCAGCAATTATTTGTTCAGCCAAGGTAGACGATGCTGCGAACGAGAAGGTTACTTTTGTTCCTGGATTAGCTGCTTCAAACTGCCTACCAAGTTCTGTGAAAGTTTCAGTCAAACTCGATGCAGCAAATACTGTGATCGTAGTTTCAATCACTGAATTACTCTCGTCGCTGGTTTCTGTCGGACTAGAGCAACCAGTAAGCACAAGCAGCAAACCTGTTGCTGCAAAGATCGCCTTCTTCATTACATTCCATTCTCGATAACAACGTCTGTGGATTTCACAGAGGCAACAGCTTTACTGCCAACTTCAAGTCCTAATTCCTTGGCGCTATCCGCAGTGATCATGCTGACCATATGGTGTGACCCTGATTGAATTTCAATGATTGCGGCTACGCCTTGGATGTCTACTCTGGTTACTAGACCAACGAAACGATTTCGCGCGCTGATCATTGACTTACGTTCATCAGTTAGCTCTTTTGCATTCTCAATTGCTAATTCAGCAAGCGATTTACCGTCGACAGACTGAGGTCCATCTTTGGCGCTAGAGATTAACCGGCCGGTATCAATCCAGCGACGAATCGTGTCATCGCTAACACCAAGGAGTTCAGCGGCTTCAGATATCCGATATTGAGGCATAAAACACGATTATTCTCCGTATTTACGGAGTTAGCAACTAGAAAAATCCGATTTTGCGTAGAATTAACGTCTATCCACCCGCAAATGGGGGCAAAACATCAAGTGTTGAGCCATCTGAAACTTCAACACTTAGGTCGCGAAGCGAGACTTCATTAAGTAGGTAACTGCATTGTGGAAGCACTTGACCAAGCTTTGGATGTAACGCTGCTGCCTGATCCAAGATGTGCATCGCGGATGACGAGTCCAAAGTGATTTCGGTTACTCCAGCAGCAGCGCGTGCTGCGGCAAAGAATCTAACTGTTACAGCCACAGACTACCCACGATTAACTAACCGCCAATGGCTGACATTGGCCGGGCGGGCTGGATGAAGCTCGGATCATTAATTCCATGTCCTGGCAGTTTCGCCAAAACAGTTTTGCCAAATCGGGAAGCAATCTCAGCGCGCTTTTCTGTATCAGTGCCTTCAGATTCGCGAAGCACTAAGCGCAGATCCATTTCACTGGTTGCAAAGAGGCAGGAACGCAACTGGCCATCCGAAGTTAAGCGCAGGCGATCACATGAACCACAGAATGGTCGGGTAACACTTGCAATAATTCCAACGGTTTCTGGTCCACCATTAATCAAGAACTCTTCGGCTGGCGCAGAACCTCGGGCTTCAACCGGAGTGAGTGAGAAAACTGGATTTAAGGCATGAAATACATCATCAGCGGTAACCATAGTTGAGCGATCCCAAATGCCGCCAGCATCTAGTGGCATCTGTTCAATGAAGCGAAGTTTAAATCCTTCATCGAGTGCCCACTTAAGAAGTCCAACTGCCTCATCATCATTAACGCCAGGCATCAAAACTGTATTGATTTTGATTGGAGTTAGATCGGCGTCACGCGCAGCTTTCAATCCCTTTAGAACGTCATCAAATCGATCACGGTATGTCATTGACTTGAAACGCTCAGCGCTCAATGTGTCTAGTGAAACGTTTACTCGTTCCAAGCCAGCATCTTTAAGTGGCTGGGCTAACGCGGCAAGACGGATTCCGTTTGTTGTTAATGAAAGTTTTGGCGGCTTTGGCAAGCTATTAATTCTTGCAACAATCTCGACAATGTCTGGGCGCAGTAATGGCTCGCCACCAGTTAAACGAACTTCATCAATACCTGCATCAATACCAACTTCAAGAATTGTCATTAATTCATCAGTGGTTAGCAAGTCTTCAGTCGGCATCCAGGCAGCAAAGTCATGTGGCATGCAGTACGTACAACGTAGGTTGCAACGATCAGTAAGCGAAACGCGGATGTCGCGGTGTACGCGTCCGAAGGTGTCAATCAAGGCACTCATGCGCAGTTCACCCATTCATCAGTACCGTCTGCAAAAACCTGATGTTTCCAGATCGGAATCTGTGCTTTAACTTCGTCGACCAATGCAGCGCAAGCATCAAATGCTGCTTTGCGATGTTTGGCAGCTACCGCAGCGACCAAGGCTGCTTCGCCTATGGCAATGTCACCATGGCGATGAGCTACAGCAACGCTGAGCACGTCATGTTGGCCTGCAATTTGAGTTGCAACTTTTTCCAATAACGCTTGCGCTGTTGGATGCGCTTCATATGAAAGCGACATAACGTCGCGGTCATGATCGTTATCCCGAACATCTCCAGAAAAAGTCACAATTGCTCCGGCAGTATTGGAGCGAACTAAGGCAGCCAGGTCTGATACTGAAATCGGATCTGTGGTGACAAAAGCCCCCGAGACGTTAGACATACCTTTATTATCGGGGGATTTTTCCAATTGCGATACTGCAGGCCCGATTTCAATGGGTTTTCTCTCGATCACGTCTCGTATTGCGAAAATCTAGAACAATAGAGGGATGAGTACTGGCGCTGAGTTCGAAGTCACCTGGGAGCAAGCCCGGCTGTTAGCGCACCAAAGTGCTACTCCCACCGCTTCAGTAACCTTGCCACTGCACGCAGCAGCTGGTCACGTGCTTTCCCAAGATGTTCTTGCATTAGGAGACATGCCTCCTTTTGCTGCCTCGCGCATAGATGGTTGGGCTGTCAGTGGACCTGGACCGTGGACAAGAGTGGGCGACGCACTTGCTGGTCATGAATTTGTAGCAAGCCTGGCAACAGGTGAATGTGTTCACATCGCAACTGGTGCGGTAATGCCAGAAGGCGCAACTGCCGCATTGAAAGATGAAGAAAGTTCGGTTGATGGGAAAAACGTATCCGCGATCGAGGGCGCCGCAGGCATTCTCGATGAAAGCGGATTGCTCCCCTACTTTCACGATGTCCGACCAAGTGGCTACGAGGCCAAAATTGGTGACGTGCTTATTCCAAAAGGAACCAAGCTGACTCCAGCAATAATCGGTGTTGCCGCTGCTGGTGGTCAAGATGAATTAACAGTTTTCAAGAAAATCGTCATTGATGTATTTGTATTTGGTGACGAGTTGTTAAGTTCCGGTCCATCACGTGATGGGAAAGTTAGAGATTCTCTCGGTCCACAATTGCCACTTTGGATTGATTACATTGGCGCCGAGTTAAATCAAGTGACGCTAGTTGCGGATACACTCGAAGATCATTTTGATGCGATCTCAAAATCTAAAGCTGATTTGATTGTGACCACAGGTGGAACTGCTGCTGGT
>JAULBY010020532.1:0-18861 GCA_032358315.1 Ophiocytium majus | reverse complement strand
GTCCCCCTCTGGGGCCGCGGATGCAGGGGGGGGGGGGGAGCTGGGACCCCGGGTGCTGGCCGTGCTGGATGCTGGGGGGTGCACAACATCAGGAGGGGAGCGGTTACAAGGGGGGTGACGCAATTAGGGCGCGCCAGTTTTAAGGGGGGGTGACATAATTATGGCCGGCCAGGGGGTAGGTAATTAGGGCCGCCCGGTTAAAACTCCCCCCATTTATGGAGGGGGACCTTAAACTGCAAGTAGACGGCTACACCCAAACTTTAAGCTCAGACACCGAGAATCACCACTGCTCTCACCACAAATGACGTACTGCGATAATGGTGGCAGGCGCAGGAGCGGTCGTGCAGCACATTGGAGGCGGGCACGGAGGGTGATGACGGCAGCAGCTCACCTGCTGTGGTGGCGCAGGTGAGCAGCCACCATAACAACAACCATTTATTTTCTTTTTTTGTTGCCATCAGTACAGAGGCTTCAGGGAGGTGAGTAGAGGGTGTGGTGGTTGTCTTCCTGTTCTTGGCTTCAGGGCTTTTTTTGCAGTGGCGCCACAGTCTTATCCCTCCATGAGTACTCGTCGGCCTGGTAGATTGCTGCTTCTGAATTGATGAATAATCTACCCCCACTTCGTCTTGGTTGTCCTGGAAGTATCAATTATGGTAACTGCTACCTGGTAGCATACCTCTTGACGGTATGTCTGTGCCGGTACTTGTTTTAGTGACTCCTAACGTAATGTAGTACCCGCCCATTTTTGCGGTTTCGAAAACCCAACCCTGCCAACTACTTTGTTGGACTAGGCGATAGTGCAGCACACAGTGCACAGAAGGTGCGTGGAAGTGTATGGCGGAAGTGCCTTCTTGTGCGAACGCAGAAGGCCCGGCAGGCATCCTGTGGGTGTACAAGTGCCCACACTTGTGGCACACACAATGCTCAGCACATACACTTCTATGTGATGCGCATGCTAGCATTGAACATGACGCCTGGTGTGTAGGTAGTAACCAGGGGTAAATTGCTTCAGCAACTGTTCTGGTGGCTCCAAAGAAATTTAACCGCGTACATTGCTTGACGTTGTGAGATATCATGCGCCAGCGTCAAGCGCTTGCTCAGCTTGCCTCCTGAAGACTTAGTGCAGTAAGTCTCCCGTTGTTGCGTCTAGCAACCGTTACAGTGATTTACCCAGATTGCTACTTAGCTGCCAGTTGTTGCGGCACATGTAAGACACCGTGACTGTCAGACTGCCCCCTTGTATGAGGAGGCAGATTTGCCACCCACCACTGGCAGTCTGACTCCATGGCCATGGCCTTTTGTGCCCCCCTTATAGCACTATAGTGGCAAGCAGGCGCACACTAGCCACACCTTCAAAAGTGTATCTGTGTACAGTTATTCCTTGAAGTATACAGAGGCATCGGCAACAATTGGAGCTGGTGTTTGTGCAAGCTGGCATGGCGCAAAGCAGGGGGGCAGGCGCACCGCACACGCAGACCCCTATCACAGTGGTGCACTGCGGCTGACACAGCCTGTACGCTCCTGTGCAGCAGCACACAACACAACCTGCACCGCTTTGCGAGAAGCTCGAAGCCATGCGCACCACACACTTGCACACACACTCGCCCGCTGCCGCTCCCCCTCCCTGCGAGCAGCCCGGCAAACTTATTGTCAATGGGGGACCGACAACGAAGGCGGGGGATGGGGGGGCGGGGATGACGTGCAGCTGGAATGAGCCGGTGGGTGGTGGGTGGGCTCTGCCGACCGCCGGGACGGCGGAAGCTGCGCAGCACGTACTGCTGCGCACTGGGCCACGCACGACTGATTGCTCGTGGCCGCGGCAGCAGCAGCACCGACGTGCTCAGCAGCAGCAGGCCGAGACGGTGGAGGCCGTGCGACACGTGCTGCGGCCATCAGTGAGGAGCACGGGGGCATGCAACCCTCAGGCTGGCTTGCAGCAGCAGCAGCAGTGCCAAGGTCAGAGTGCTTAGCAGCGGCGGCAGCAGCAGCACCAAAATGCTCAGCAGAAGCAGCAGCAGCCGCAGCAGTGCTCAGCGCAGCAGCAGCCATTGCCGGCGGGGAGGGGCCCGCGCATGTTTGGCTGGGGCAGCGGCAGCAGCAGCGGCCGCAGCAGCAGCAGCAGCAGCAGTGGTGACGACAGCACCAGCAGCAGCGGCGGCGGCAGCGATGGCGGTCGACCCACGAGGCCTGAACCCCCGCGGACGCTGCCGCAGCAATGGCAGCGACGACCCAGCATCCGTCGTGACCGCCTTTCAGGTGCCGAGGCTGCAGTGCCAGCTGGAAGAGAGCCAGGAGAGCTGGCGGAGGTGCAAGACCTGGTGCAGGCGGCCCATGACTATGGCTCGGCGGTGCGAGAGCTGCTGCGTGGCATGGAGGTGCAGGTGCCGGGCGCGCAGGCCGTCCAGCTGCATGCGCACGCGGCACAGGTGCAGGAGGAGCTCAGGCACCTGGAGCAGCAGCACGCAGCAAAGTACGGGGAGGCATTGTGGCTGCAAGGAGTGGTTGAACAGCTGAAGGAGGAGAGCAGCGTTAAGGATGCGCAGGCGGCGCGGCTGCGGGAGGAAGTTGGGCAGCTGAAGCAGAACAGTGCTAAGGATGCACAGGCGGTGCAGCTGCGGGAGGGTCTTAGGCAGCTGGAGCAGCAGAGCAGCGCCAAGGACGCACGGGCGGTGCAGGATCTTAGGCAGCTGAAGAGGGAGAACAGTGCTAAGGATGCACAGGCGGCGCAGCTGCGGGAGGAGGTTGCGCGGCTGAAGGCAGCAAGCAGTGCCAAGGATGCACAGCCGGTGCACCTGCGGGAGCGGCTTCAGCGCAGTCAGTCACAGGTTGAGCACGCGTGTGGTGCACTGGACTGTGATGAGTGGCGGCTTGCGGAGGCCGCAGAGCAGGTGGCGGCGGACAAGGCAGCGCTGCAAGGGCAGCTGCAGGCAGCGATGGCACAGCAGCGTGCGGATGCTGCGGAACGGGGGCAGCTTCAAATGCTGTGTGCTCGGCGCGCTCAGGTGCGTGTGGGGTGAGCTTGCTGTGCCAGGATTGCTTCAGGCATGTGCACTGACACAGTACCCCTAGATACTGCTGCTACAACTGCAAACTGTGACAGCACATTCAAAGTGTAAGTCGTCACTCACTCACTCTAGCTGTTTTGTCTTGGGTCGGTGGCTCTGCCGCAGCACCCCATGCTCAGAAAAGTCCACCCGCGCAGTTATTGTAGGCGCCTGAACGTGGGGACGCAGGCAGCATGCAATTGCTACTGGAAGGGAGTGGTTCTGTTCAGAGACCAGTGCAACGGTTGCAGTGCCGCAGCTCTGTGCGTGTGGCAGCATGCGATAGTTATGGCGGCTGCCATCCCGTCATTACTGGCGCCAAACCGCTCGTGTCCGGCTGTCACTGTGTATTTCTGTGGTATCTACTTCAAGTACTTCTGAAGTACTTCTGAAGTACTTCAGAAGTATTGATTAACAACACAAGCCTAATCCTCAACAGAATTGAAGGGCGAAGTCAATCGACGCACCACCGCTGGTGGCTTGCAGCTACTGGAGGCGGTCATCGGATAGTGGCAGCATCGCATGGACGTCTCGACAGCTGCTGTTACGAGCGCCATGAAGCTTCGATGGCTGTGGGCACACCGCATGCTACGTGTATGCTTACCGCAGCTTGCAACACCTTTGTCATTTACGTATTTCCACACGACACGTCTGTGCACTTGCAGGAAACCAGAGCAGTTCAGCAGGAGGCTGTGACTCTCAAGGAGGAAAGGGACACGTGGCGTGCGCGCGCCTGGCCACCCCTTGAAGTTGCCCAGATGAGTGACAACCCGACACACGTTACCACAGGTTTTGTGTGAGAAGCTCGATGTGTGCATACCTGATAATGCATGCCAATGAGACTCTGTGCGATCGGGCGGCGTAGTAGCTGGGTGAAGGATGCCAGCCCACTTTGAAATTTGATGCTGCCCAAGCACACCAGTGGCGTTAGTTGGGGTAGGAGCTCAGCACTTTAGATTCAGCAGGTGGGATTGCAGCGGCAAGATGTAAACATGATACCAGCCGGACTCACAACCCCTTATGGCTACATCACACATCTTGCAATGCACGCACATGCTCTCGTGCACGCCATGCACTCGTGCACGCCATGCACCACGCATAGTGATGGGTCAGGTGTTTCACGTGGTATTGTTGACGTTATACGCAAGACAGAGTATAGCTACGCCACAAAAAAACGCGGTCTGCCGTGTGCGTGATGTGAGAATGCGTTAATAATAGACATGCCAAGTCAAATACTACGTAGTGTACTTCTTAAGTATTTCTGTGTTGTACCAGTGTATAAATATACATCTAGTATGCTGTAGTGAACCTGTATAGACAGACATATTTACTACTTCTGAAGTATAGACAAATGTATTTACTTCAAAAAGTACAAACACCTTCTGTACGTTTATTTCCTTTTGTTCATATACTTGTGATGCTTTCCCCAGTCGTGCACACCATGTGGTGTGCACAGGGCTTCCCGCGCCCCAAGTGGAGGCTCATACATTGTCAAGTACATCCAATAACCGGAGTGAAATTACGATACCCCATGCTGTGGCACGTCACTGACAGAGTGTCGCACATGCACCTGCAATAGCAGTGTATTTCTACACCCAAACCGTGATATATGGCGTATTTGGTGCATAAAAATGTCTACCGGTATACAATTGCATTATACGTAGTACTTGAAAGTACCATGCATGTATGGTATGCTGGTTGTACATAAAGTTACTGTACCTTAGATGGCGTCTAATGAAATGTGTCATGCCCCGTGACCCGTCCCTGACTGTGTGCCAGCACATGGACCTGCAGCAGCTGTCTGACGCAGAGGCACGCACCCGGGAGGTGCAGGCGGCGCTGGCGGCGCAGCGCGACCGCCTTGCCGCACAGGACGCAGAGCAGAAGCTGTGCGTTGCCTGCCAGGTACAGTCTTGTCTAAGAGCACTGTTTTGCGTTGTGCCGGCATGGATACAGGCAACTCATTTTATACTTCTCTCAGACGGCACTGCTGACTGGTGCATGCACCGCATGTCTTCGCAATCTATAAGGCGCTCTGTCTTCCCTGGCGCCACACACGGACACTGAAGTGCTGACAGGTGGCCGCAATGCCTGACATGGCTAGTGCTCACCTGCCAGCCTGGGCGATGACTGCGAAAATAACTTACCCCAAGTTGCTTAGTGTTGTCAGCTATGGTACCGGTACATTAATGGTAAGGCTGCTTGAATCGCTCCTGACATGACATACCCACCCCATTGCTTGGGCTAAACAAAAGTATTTGACCCCTGAGAGAGCGACCCCTGCACGAAATTGTATGTTGTGAGCTTGATGCGCTGAACGGCAGCCAGCAGCTGCTGCCAGCACACTTTGCTATGGGCAATAGTGCACTGTGCGGCAGCTGCACCGTGCATGCAGGCAAGTAACAGCTTGGCAGTCAACGAACGTGGTCACTATCACACGCTAAGAGCACTCCCAGAGGGTACCATTGTTGCGCATGGGCCTACTAGTAGGGCACGCCTGCCGCAGTGTGAGGTGCACCGCAGCAAGTTGTCGTGCATTTTTCATGTCTGCACGCACCGGACTGGTACGATCGATCAGCTGTCACAAGGCTGGTTCAAGTCTGCAAACACATCATGAGACCGCCTTGTCACTGGTGCCTAATCTACAGCTTGCCTGGCGTGTTGCCGTTGAAAACCCGCATAGCATGCTGTATTATAATACTTCAAGTACTTCCAGAAGTACAAGCACATTTTAAAACCTGCGGGCGCCGCTGCTGCCCAAGCTGCCGCTACTGCTTGCGGATGGGCGCGCGGGAAAGAGCCTCAGAACTTTGCCGCCCGCTCCTGGCTGGCTGCAGTGCAGGGAGAGAGCACCGTGCAGGGAGCACCGCGATCGATGCTGCCGTGTGCTGCGAGCCCGCCGGCGGGGCCGGAACCCGCACGGTCCAAGGCAAGTGTGTGCGACTGCTTCAAGTTTATGCCCCCACACATGTTGTACTGATCAGATGAACCACCCTAGCAACCTAGAGCGTGCAGCCGCAGGTTGGGGTAAGCGATATATGTGCTGCAGCGGTGGCGGTACCACCGCTCAGTCAGCAGTTTGGAAGCGGTCAAGGCACCGCAACAAATTTCAAAATTATTTTGGCGCCAACCGCAGCAACGCAACGTACACCATGTGTGCAGCTGAGGCGGCGGTGTCAGGACTCCTGGTTGCCAGTCTGGCAACTTCCACAGCCTGGTGCGGCGGCGTTGTCACTGCCAGTGGGCCGATCCACCTTAGGCCACCCAACCAGAGCTTTGCTATCCGAGCCGCGGTTGCTGTGCACACGCCTCTGGTATCAGCCCGCCTGCGAAGCACAAGACATTGTCGTTAGCGCCCAGTGACAGTGTCCCTGACACCATGGTGCAGTGGGCTGCGTACAGTGCACGATGTCTCATGGTGCACCTGCTGGATGCGCTGGCCGCTGAATCAGATGCTGGCATCTACTGCTGCAGCAGTACTTGGTGGTACTGAGGGGCTGACGCACTCTGTACACGTGCTGCCACCGCGGCTGCTGCGCATGTGACAGGAAATGCTCCGGCTTGCAAGTGCGGCATGCGGCTACTACGTCACCAATGCCGCCAGATACCGTGGCGGTGGTGAGGGCTGCCGCACCAGCCCCGCGCCAGCTGACGGCAACCAGCAGCGCAGCAACACTGCTAAGCCCTCTAGCCGTGCTGCGCATGCCGACACGCACCAGGCTGAAGCCCCAAGCTCAGACCTACGCGCTGACTCCAGGTCACTGACAGATGCCATGCGCTGGACGTTGTGCGTGATGGGATGTATCCTTGGAGTCCTGACTCACCCGCGGTGGCGGCAGACTGTGCCTGTGCGGTCATCAAGTGGCTAGTGGCAAAGTTGCATGACAACACAGCGACCGTTGGCCTGGCCCAGTGGCTGGAGAGCGTGCCGGCACGCGTGAGAGACTCGGAATCGTTGAGGGCTGTGATGCTGCTTCTGGTGGCTGCCGCCGTGGCATCGCTAGCAGTCCCGTACCTGAGGTGGGTCATTCTAGATTGTTTAATGGTGCTTTCGCATGGCAATTGATGTGATAGGCATGCAAGTGCTTGGCGTGCCTGCCACTGCCAGTGACTGCCTGTGCGCATTTGGGTACTATAGTATGAACCTGGAGTAATAAGCAATTCAAAAGTCCAGCTGGCAGCGCCACTTATTAACGGTTATCGAAGCATCATGGTCATGGCAGTCAGAGCGAGGCATGAAGGTTACAAGGTGCTGTTGCTGCCATCATTGAAGGATATTACTTCACAAATAAATTACTACAGTTGTACATCAGAAGCGTGGAAAGCCCTGTGCACATGGCCCGGGGTGCGCATCAGCCTACTGAGTGGAAAGCATGACCAGACATAGCCTGGCATGTTGCCCCAGCACTCCAGTAACTCCAGTGCACCATGGATTACAGCCCCATGTCCCATGGGGACTTGCGCCCATCCCCCGCCAGCTGCTGGCACACCACCTTGCCACACACCCCAGGGAGCAAAGAAGATTACTGCTCATGCGTAGACACTATGTACCATGATACGCGTTAGTGTAAGCAGCGTGAAGTGACCCAGACGCCGGCTGCCTTCCACCATATTTTGTGCCTCCAGTAGCTCAATCATAGTATACTGGCGGTTACCGTAGTGAATTGCATGACCGCCGTGCAAAGCACCTTGCGAATTGATAGCCTCTACTAGCGCAACACTGCCTAATACTATACCATATGGTAGTATACTATAGTAGTAGCTGCGTCAGAGCCTTGCGCCTTTCAGCATAATGTACCATTAGTCCCATAAGTATCTTGTCAAATTTTTTAGTAGACAAAAAAAGTTTTGCAAATGGTGATTTCAGTGTACACCGTTAATGTATCTGATAGCCAACTTCAAGACGGTCATTTTGGTAACTTCAACTTCTCTGAACTCTTCAACTTCAAGTAGTTGCAGCTGCTGGCGTGCGTCGTTCCCGGAACGGCGCTTCTGAAAAAGCGCGTTTTTTTTATTTTGCGAGTTTTTGAATTGCGCACGGTTGGTGGGTCTCACTGTGGTACTGATTAAAATTAAGTGTAGGTGGTGCACATATGCACTGCAACCCGCGCAGAGCGAGCTGCTCAGCGCTCAAGCACACTCTGAGGCACTGTAGCTGACACACTGCGACAGTGTTGCTGTGCAAAGTGCCACTTTGAAAAGTACCGCATGCTGGCTCAGGCTGTTGCACAATTGATAGATTGAAGTTACAAGAAGTTTGCAACAAGTAAAGGTAACTAAATCGCCAACAGTGTCAGCGAATGCTCAGTCTGGATTTGGTGCCGTGAATTTTTATTTGCCAGCCTCCACAACACACTCAGACGACCAGCACTGGTGCTGCACCTGACTCATTAGTTTCCTCCATCATTTACTCCAGTATCAAGTGCCTCCGAGTCATGGACTGTCCCGCTGCTGCTGCAATATTTGCCTGTCTAGCTCGGGTGGCACTGCACTTTCAGCCAACTCGTGTATCATATATACTGTCATACTATCACTGACTCATAATATGAGGTTGCTGCAGAGCTTGCCTACGAGTCCGGCCGGGGGGTGGATCACGGGCCAAACGGGGCGCGCAGGAGATTCTGAACGAGACAGAGGGAAAGGGCGAGAGCTGGTGAGCGCGAGATGAAGCATCAGCGAAAGACTGGGCGCAAGCGCGATGCGGACCAGGAGCGCAACAATGACAGGGCTTAGGCGCTGATGCGCGGCTGGCAGGTTGTCAATGGCCTGACTCGGAGGTTGCACTTCGGCAGCCTGGGGCGGACACTCAGCCTGTCAGGACAAGCTTGTGCACTGAATCGAGGAAAATAGCCCGGGCCAGGATCCTCTCGAGACCTTTGCACTAGTGCGGGCACGGTGTTGGTCGACGACGTATCACCGGCAGCATGCAGGGTGATCAGTGGCAAGAGTGGCATATGAGGAACGCCACGTGGTTGGTGTGGTGCTCGCAAATGACATCCGATGACATGCACAGCCATGACCGTGCGGTGACACCCATTGGCAAGCCACTGGCAGAGTGACACATGCCAGTGGCACGCCGTTGGCAGTTCGCCTGGGCCAAGTGGCACCTGCGTTCATGTCACTACAGCCATGACTGAGTGTTGGCTGTTGAGGTTGATTATCACGGACTGGGTAACTGCAAATATTATATGCATATGTGTGAGTCAAATCCAATCCACATGCAATTTTTTTTTTGGCAATTTCGTCGGGTGCAGCGCCACCGTGTCAGCTGCATGCCATTCCCTGACCGCACGTGGCACTGCACGTGCTTGAAAACTGGGAACATGTTACCACGACATGCCAGCGGCTCGCTGAATCATGGAGGCAGTCTGAGAGACTGACTGCAGTGGCACACTAAGTCTTGCCAAGGCTTGCAACATGACGTGCTAGGTCATGCACTGCATGCCATGGCGTCCATGCCCTGCGGCAGCCACTGCCATGCGTGCACAACGTGCCACTGCTCCCCTGCAAGCGCTTTCGTGTGTACTAATGTGTACCAAGGTAAAGTTCAGGGGTGTTGTAATGTGAAGATTGAGCACCAGCTGCCAGTTACTGCTGTTGCAGTAGTCCGCAGCTGCTGCACTTCCTGGGGCTGTACAGGCTCACCTCGAGCTAACGTGCACACCGGGCATATGTTGCATATGTTGACGCAACATGACATTCGTCACACCCCATGCTTGGTGCTCAGCAGCGATTGCTGCATCTCGTATCATGCCCCGGCCTGGTCAAATTCCCGAAAACAGCTTGATCGACTTTGCGTCCGTTAGCCTAACAGCTGGTTCAATGCCCTCGCAATGCCAGGAAGGCGCAAATGCGAACGGCAAGAAAGTTCACACGTTGTAATTATGCAGCCTGCGAACCATATACCTATTAATGATTGTAAGCTCACATGCTAGCAGCAGCAAGAAACAGAGCAGCAGCAAGGCGAGTGTCAGAAACAACTAGCCTGAGCACTACAAGCTCCTGTGTGTGACATGCCCAACTGGAATGTGTTAAAAGACCTGTGGCGTGGCAAAGCCTCTATTGGGGGGGCACCGCTGTGCCTGCCTATTGGCCCACTGATGCCGGTGCTTGAAACAAAAACTCGGTGCCACCATGGTGAGCATGCCACCTGGGCGCATTTCACACCACACCGTAGGCAGCTGGCACGCAGCGCGCGTAGTGGCTTCTTACTAATAGGTGCTGCCAGTGGGAGCGAATACAGCACACTCTGTGGCACGGCTGCTGTGGCATCGCAGCTGGTTAGCGGCACCCACACCGTGGCCGCGCATGACATCGTGCAGATTCTGCCAGAAACAGCTGCGCAGCGACGAGGTCCTAACAACGGCATGCAGCTTGCCGACAGCAAAATGGCTGTGTGCGGCACTGTACCGTATGTGGCACTGCGGCAGCGGCCGCATGCAAAGGCTCCGTTGCCGTTGACAATCCACAGCTTCGGCAGTCAACTGCACACGCTGCATGCGTCACAGCACGGCCGGCAGTGCACAAGGCAACATACCCAAGTGCCCACTCCTTGCCCTACAGCTGCCAGTGTGCGCGTTGTCCGGACTGCGCAGCGCTAGAGACGGCCCTCGCCCCCTTTGCTGCCAGCTGCGTGCATCAAACACCGCTGGCTGCAAAATATGGCACCACTTGTGAATCTGGTGACGCACGGGCACTCACGGGCCGAGTGGTGAGCTGCGGCAGCTGCTGCCGTACGCCGTGCTATTTGCACCCGTTGACGACCAAACAGTGCCCGCCACTGCCGTGCCGCACACACGCAGCCCGGCAGGTGACAACTGCACAGGTGTGGTACAGCGTGCGCCCATTCTGGTAGGCAGCCAGCTAAACCCTCGGCCCTGCAGTCACCATTTATGGCACCGCTTCACTGCAGCCTTGCCTGCACATCAGCGCCTGCTGCTGCACGCAGCTTCAGCGCCTGCTCCCACCAAAATGGCAACGCAAAGCGCGTTGTGCCCCCACCGCCTCACCACAGGCGGCGCGGCCCCTGGTTTCCGATCTCCGCCGACAGCGGCACGGAGCCTGTGGCGAGCTTGAGCATAGAGAACTCGCCGGCCTTGCGCTGCCGCGGCACACCGTCGCGGACAGCGCGCTGGGAGACGTCACCCAGGACCCGAGGCATGGGGACCATTTTGCCCAGCGTGCGGTCAAACTCCTGCGCGCGCACGCGTGGAAACCATACAAGGTGACAGTGGTTCAGTGGGTGTTGAGAGCAGCAATTCAGCGCGCGATTGTGTCCCCGCAACGTGGAAGCCATGCAAGTTACCACAGGTTCAGTGGGTACTGGGGAGGCTGCGGTTCAGCACGCGGTCACTAGCCAGGAAGTGCATTTCTGGCGTGGTGCACGTGGCACTGCCGCTACTTGGTGCCATGTGTGTGCACAATGCTGTGACAGTTGTGGTTGGGTGTGCCGCAGCAACTTTTGAACCGAAAGTACTGTCGTGGCGCATTGTGGCACATACCTGTGCAATGACAATGACGCCGTCCATGACCACTGCCAGCGTGTGCTCGTGGTTGCCAAAGAGCGTCACGCGCAGCCGTGACACACCCTGCACACAAGTCAAATGGTACAATGAAGCGGCGGCAACGAACTGGTTGAACATTGATGTGCGCGGGCGCAGGGAATTTCAGGCCAGCTGCCAGTGGACGGAGACGGCTACTGCAGATGCTGTATGCGCAGCTGCTGCATGGAATGCTGGGATGCACAGCGCGGAGGTGCTTTTCTTCACAAACGGCAGCCACCCTCATGAGCAACGTTGGTACTGATGCCAGACCTGCTCACTTCTGCAACCTTTGGCCTTACATGATTCGCCGCAGCCATGGAGGTGCTGCCTTAGTGGTCCACTGGTTAAGTTACTGTCCTATACACAGCAAGGTTGGTGTCCCCCAATGGTACACAGCCCTCATGTTGTCACAGCTGAGACGGAAACGTGCTGCCTGGCACACACTTTGTGCTGCAGAGCTGGGCACAAAACAACATTTGCGCAAATAGCGCCACCATTGCTACGCACGCTCGCCATGCCTACACAGCCCATGACACAAAACTTGGAAGTACCGAAGTATTTGAGGTAAATGAGGAAGCGAAAGCGCTCACATGATTGCAATCACCTCCTGCCATTGGTACACAGTCCCAACACACCTGCAGTCCTTCATGAATAACAAACAACCTCGATATATGTAAGCATGTAGTTCAAGTACATGCTACTACTTCAGAAGTACAATAGCATACTACTTCGAAGTACTGCAGTAGTACTTCAAGAAATACTTGGAAGTATAATAGTACGTAGTGATAACACTGCAATATGCAAGCTTTGCAGCCTTTGTGGTTTGTTTCAGTTAAAACAAATATTCTTACTTTTTTAAATCAAACTGAGAACTAAAATCTACAATACCAGGTATTGAAGTACGAAATAGTAGTTGCGCCAACAATGCTTGACTTTTTGATCCAATATTTTATTGACACTCTGTTTGCAATGAAGTTTATGTTGGTGTCTGTTCATGAACGATGCCCTGCTTGGCGCCTTGATGCATGGATGCAACTCCTAGCAGTACCGTGTTCTGCATGACGATGTATCAATTATGGTGCTGCAAAAAAATGAAGTGGGCACTCACAACTCTGCCGTTGCCATAATATGGCAGGATATTATCCTGTCTTGCAAAGACCCACCGCATTCTACTGCAACTGCAACTCTGGCGTGCACACAAACACACACAGAGAGAGAGAGAGAGAGAGAGAGAGAGCACCCTACACTTTCAGGCAGCTCCCTACACCATGTCAGACAGTGCACTCACACAAAAGCCTTTGCTGTTGTATTACTCAGAAGCATCCCTAGCCCTTAAGGGTACTCACCAGCGCGTGTAGGGTGTGGGCCACTGGTTCTGACCAAGCGGATAGATCACCACACAGGCTTCGGCCTGGCTTGCTGCCCCAGCCACGGGAGTACCTGGGCTCAGTCACCTTTTGGGTTTCTTTCACAAAACAAGTACTACCATCGGACCGGAAGCCTCCCCAAACTGCAACTTCTATGCTGGGTGCCTCTCAAGGCAATGTGCCTCCCACATTGTGTTGTCAGCGACTAGTAGTAACAGTAGTACTTCGTAAAACATAAATGCTGGAGTGCATTACTTATATGTATACTTCGAAGAAGTAGTAGGTGTTTGAGTGGCTCCCAGCCTAACATGCTCCCCCATTACATTTGAACCACAGTTTCAGTCCGGGCGCCTGTTAGTATTTCCAACAAATGCGGTAGTAGACCAGACACATGCAGGCCAAGTACAGGAGCGCAGACACTCGAGAACTTTTGTGTTGCCACCAAATTGTGCACTCACACTCCTGCCATCAGTGGTGTCTTCGTAGACGGCCCAGTGCCCCCCGCACGCGCGGACACCAGCAGGATCAGACCATGCTGTGACGGCGCTGGGATTGATGACTGGGCCGCCCACTACTTGCCCGTCCGCACGAAGCACCAGCCTGTGTAGCAGCAGCAGCAGAACAGAGGCAGCAGGCAAAGGAGCACGGGCAGGGGCAGCAGCAGAGGCAGCAGCAGGGGCAGCAGCAGCACAGGCAGCAGGGGCAGAGGCAGCAGCAGACGCAGCAGCAGCAGCAGGGGTAGCAGGTGCAGCAGGCAGCAGCATACAGCAGGCAGCATCGTACAGCAGTCAGCAGCAGCAGGAACAGCAGCAGCAACAACAGCAGCACAGCAACAGCAGCAGAGGCAGCAGCAGTCAACAGCAGCAACAACAGCAGCAGCACCAGCAGCAGCAGCGACAGCAGCAACAGCACCAGCAGCAGCACCAGCAGCAGCAGCAGTCAGCAGGGCGGCAGCAGACGCAGCGCCGTGTCCACCAGCAGTGTGGACAGTGTGGAGGTTTGAAGTTGTGCACACAAACACAAACATCGGCAACACGGACAGCAACAGCGACGGCATCAAAGCGTTCCTGCACCTATGGTTATCCGCCGTTGTCGCGCGTGACACCCTTCGTGAAGCGCGCAGAAACTACTACGAGCGATTGCGGGGTGCGGCTTTCACGTGTGATGTGCCCAGCAGCAGCAGCACAGGTGCGCTTACCGCCTGAGAGAGGCATTATTGCGGCCCGTATCGCTGTAGTCGGTAATGCGCAGCTGCCAGCCGCCCGCCACGGCAATCATAGTTGGCCAAGTGAGTACTAGGGTGCGTGCGTGTGCAAGAGAGGGAGCTGCACACACACCCCCGCGGCAGCACCTCTCGCGAAATTTTTCCGAGGGTGGACTGGTCTGGGATTGGTCTCGAGATCACCCGCGCACCCCTCGCGACCGGACCCTAATAGGTTGTTGTTGCTAGCCTGCAGGATCTGAAGCTCATGGATGCCCACAGGTGTGACCTAATAAACCTACAGCCGTGCACACTGCAAAAACTCTGGTTTGAGTTTTTTTTTCATCTGCTGTTTAGCTCAGCCACACCCCAATGTGTCACTCATGCAGGGGTTTGCGGTGTGGGCGGGGGGAACGCACGGCCTTGCATGGCGCCCTGTGGCGGACGACCTGCCCTGGCAGGTCGAGCCCTAGGTAGCCTGCCGGCGCCCGCTAGCCCTTTCTGTGTTCGTATACATACACTGTCATGCATTTGCCATTGCTACCAGTGCGTGTGCTGGCTACATGACATGGGTTCTTGCACGCCCACACGGGCAAATAAATACTTCTGAAGTACTTCAGAAGTAGAACTACTGTAGTATACTTCGAAGTACTATGTAGTATGTGTAGATGTCACGTTCATTTACGTACATACACTTATGAAGTACGGGTACACACATTTTTAAAGGTGAATGATAGTGCCCCTGTCAGTGCGGGGGCGGGCACAGGGCATCATCGCTTCCAATTTATCGGAATTTCAAAGTACATTTCTGAAGTATTTTGTTTCTGTTGTAGTTCAGTTGTGTACCGGTGCTTTGAAGCACATACTACTAGTGTTCAGGGGTGCACAGCTGCCAGAAACCCATTATGATCTTCTTTGTACTGAAGTATTAGTATGTGTAACTGGTACATACACGCAGCCTTTTAGGTTTCTTTCATATGTACATGCGGAAATGTCCCGCAGTATATGTGCATACGTGAAAAGTATTACATCCTTCGAAGTACACATTTGCACAGTTGCCAGAAGCTCATAATGCTCTTCTTTGTATGTGTATCTGTAAGTGGTACGTACATGTTGCAGTATTTGCACCTCCAGCTCCAGTAACCGCTAGTATATCAGCAGCTTACAATCAGTACCTGCCCAGTTGTGTGGCGCGACCATTTCGCCCAGTAGATAGTATTACTTCAAATGCACTAAAAAACTGTACCCTTAGGGTAAGGAATACTGTACCTGTTGGCTGGGTCCACGCATGCGGCGCCGCTTTGAAATATTCAAGTACGCTTTGAAGCAAATACTATATGTTTTAGTTGTGTACCGTTGCTTTTGGAGCACATACTATTGTAGCGTCCAGGTAAGTGTGTACCGGTACTTCAGAAGTATACAACTCAGGTAACAGTTTACCTGTCAGCAGGGTCCACTCGTGCCGCATCGCTTTCCTTGTACAGCCGCCGGAAGCCCATTCCGCTCTTCTTTGTATGTGTATGTGTAAGAGATGCACATCGACGTACGTACATACTTCTGAAGTACTTCTATTGTACTTCAGAAGTACATACTTCGAAGAACACATCTGGTATAAATACTGTACCTGTCGGCGGGGTCCACTCGTGCGGCGTCGCTTTCCGTGTACAGCTGCCAAAAGCCCACCATGCTCTTGGGCTGGCCCTGGTGCAGCTCCGCGTTGCCTACGATTTGCAGAGAGCCCGCCTGCAGGCATACAACAACAATATAACAAGACAGGGCAGCATGTTGGCAATTTTGAAGTACGCCAGACCAGCATTTTTTTAACCAAACGTTTGGAGGTGTACATGGTGGTCGTGGTACAGTGAAGGATCAAAGACCTTGTGAGATAAGCTCGAATGATGAGAACAGCTGCAGATCAGAACTGACGAAAACACAGCAATGGTGCACATGTGTTTGATGCTCTTGTTGCCCCCCCCCGCATGTTTGTATGAACCATCGGTATCACCATGATACTTCGAGGTCACTTCAAAAAGTGCATAGTGATACCAGAACTGCTCAGTTGCAACAGACGGTATAGATCAGATCTGAACCCAAGTCTTCCTTGTGTGTGTGGAACGTGTTCTAGCCGAGTATTATTACATTCGCTCTGCGAGGGTCACACTGGTTTGTGTACAGTGCTGGCGTTTCGGCACTGCATAGGCAAGGTATTTTGAGATGTGGATTCAAACTCAGTAACATTACCATGGTGAAGTATTTTTTTTTCATATATATGTACAAAATTAAAACCAAGGCCGCGCGCTCACACACACCAGCAAAGTGGCCCATAACATGGTGCCATTTTTCCACAATTCGTTCTCTTGTCAGGACGTTGCTGGTTTGTGCAGCCATATGGGCAAAAACACAAAGTAGCAAGATGGGTGCCATTCTGGTGATGTGCCTGATTTGCCCTGCAAATGTCGACACTTCCAGTATTTTATCGGCACCAATGACAAACTACCAGTCGAAGATCATGTCATATACTTGAAGTATGTGTAAATACATCAAACTACACTACCAGAAGTCATCGGCAGTTCGCTGCCCACTGATGTGGGCCAACTGTCGTGTGTTTGCCAGTTGAAAAGAGTGTGTCGCACTGTACCACTTTCATTTTTTTGTTGGCCACTCCAAAAAGTGGGTTGCACTTCGGGTAAACTCTCTCTCGAAACCGCCAGTGGCATTGAGCACACCTGTGAGCAAGTCATGCGCGATGCCGACTCTCACCGCGCGTGTGCCTCCACATTTCACCGGTACTTTAAGTGGCATGCCGGTGGGAGCATGGGCTCGTCGGAGCCGTTTGCGAACCACATCCTTCACAACTGCAACAACGCCAGGGATTACTGCTTGAATGCTGGTCGATTACAACATAATTACTTTTCGCGGTGCGCAAAATACTACAAGTATGTACTACTAGCAGCGGCCGCACAGGGTACAGAGCACTTCAAGATTGCGTGTGGGAGCGCCCACACCTGTGAGCCAGCTGTGAACCACATCCTTCGAACTACATTCTTCACAACTGAGAGCACCAAGACTTCCTTCCTCAGACCCTGGTTGACTGAAATGTGAAAGAAGCCCAAAAGGCTGCTGAGCCTAGATACTGTCGTGGCTGGGGCAAAATGCCTGGCCGAAGCCCGCGGGGTGGTGTGCCCACCTGGTCAAACACCAGACAGCCCCGACACCTACCTGCAAGGGGAGAGGAAGGATTTCCATTATACTTCGGAAGTACTTTGAAGTACATGGTACTCACTATATTATTGAGGTGCCACAATATATGTGGCATGTAGTATACTGCTTGAAGTACTACGTAGTATGTGGTATGTGTATGTACCAATCAGGCAGTGCCTCTCACCTTCTGTCCCTTTTCCCCTCCAGGCGCCGACGGAAAGATGCTGTCCTGCAGGCTGTCAAAGTCGCTCTGCAGCAGCCCACCACGCCCCGAAAGCGGCTCGGCCGGCTCTGAAAGCCAAGGGACCAGCCGAAACAAGCAGCAAAAATCCAGGTTTGTTTTTTTGTTAGTGTCGCAAAAGTGGGCACAGTTTCGGACACGCACGCCGTACTTGTGGTGGGCAGTTGAAGACAGTGGTGCGAGCACATAGCAGCAGGGTTGGGTTTCCGACTGCTGACCAAAAGTGGGCGCAGTTTTCGGGTGGGCACAACTGTCTAGTGCTTTTCACCAGGTGGACATAACACCCCACAGGCTTCGGCCTGGCATTTTGCCCCAGCCACGGCAGTATCTGGGCTTAGCAGCCTTTTAGGTTTCTTTCACAACAGACAAATCACCCCACAGGCTTCGGCCTGGCGTTTTTGCCCCAGCCACGGCATTATCTAAGGTTCGCAACCTTTGATGTCTCTTTCACAACAGGCATGCCGCGGTCATGGTGGCGCGGGTGCTGTGACGGGCGTGGTGTGCAGCGGCATAGGTGGGTCCTGTTTTGGTGCGTCAGCCCCAATGCCGGCGTGTCTACAAGTGATCTCAGTTCAAGTGTACTACTGACATCAATGCACAAGCCCATGCAAGAAGCACGCGCATGGCATTTGTGCGTACGGTGACTTGCTTGCTGCTGAAAAGAGGGCACAAGTCCGATGGACTCACATTGTGGTTTGTGCCTGGACATGCGTGTCCCCTCGTCTGCTGAGCAATGACTAAAGCCAATGATGATGCTCGCACACAAAAACTGATGTACAGTGCACTCGCGATTTAGTGCGGGGTGGTGCACCCCCGTAGCACCCCGCACGAAAGCAAGACCCGCACTAAATCAAACAGGGCATGATGTATCGTTTATATAAGATATATGTGGTCTGTGACAGGTCTCTGGACCCCGCATTGAACCGCATACACGTACCGCACTAAAAAAAAAAGCGAACTAAATCGCAAGTGCACTGTACCTACATACTACCATCCTATACTACCGGTAGGTAGTAGTTTAGTTTTACTTGCACTTATGGGCGTGGAAGAACCAAGGTAATGCAAACCAGTGTTAAGTGCACCCCATGCACAGTCGCGTGCAGACATACTCACAGCTTCGCACAGTCAGCAACAACAAGTGCCACAAGCAGGCAGGGGTAGTATACTAGTATCACTTACAACACTTAAAGTTGTACTCTGAATCATCCCTAGCCCTCAAGGACACTGACCGGCGCGTGTAGGTGTGGGGGCTGTCTGGTGCTTT
>JAULBY010020521.1:0-18862 GCA_032358315.1 Ophiocytium majus | reverse complement strand
TCATAAAGGTATGCCATATACTCTCTGTCGGGTGCTGTTACTCTGCTGCTGATGTTGCTGCTGCTGTGTCTCCAATGTCCGGGGTTGAGCCTTAACAACTGTCACTTCATAAGCCCACTCGGCATGTTCTTCCCCAGGTGGAAAAGGGTTAGACCACGGAATATTCCCGCATGCCTGACTTGCACAGGCGTCAGCATGCGTCCCCGCACCTGTAAGCTTGTGTGAGAGGCAAACTGGCAGACGTTGCCGCCAGGAACGTATACGACGGCGTATACGGGCCTCAGGTATACGCTGTAATATACGTATACGGACTTTCGCATCCCTAAGTCTGCGCCATGCTGCCTGACTGCGCTGCGCTCCGGATAGGGCACCTCATGATCAAGCAAAGCAAAAAAAAAACGCATGACGGATCTATGACACTCGCAAACATACCAGTATTGCCCATGTGAGCAGGGGCCGTGCCTACAGGATGCCCACCAGCACCTTCTTCATTTGTAAACACACCTTGAAAGCTATCCATACACCTTGAAAGCTATCCAAAATGGACATGGCCACACCACCGGACCACAACGAGAGGCGAGCGGGGCGTCCGAGTGGGCAGGCCGGCCCGCCATAGGATATACCGCCCTCTGGAGTGCCGACCTCACATTTTCCTAATTTGAAAAAAGACATGGTCACATCAGCCACTCACTCCCTTTCAAAAAGCTGCTTTGCGTGGTAGGCGGCACACAGCAGCAGCGAGCGGCAGGAAGGGAGCACTACCAGTAGTGCTACTGGCAAAGGTGCAGAAGTGCAGCAGAACGAATCTCAGGGATCACATACTTCATGAAGTACTTCAAGTACTCGTTTGAGCTTCCAGCTGGTGGGGTACACAATTATTATTTTTATTATCATCACTAATTTGCACAATGTGCACAGGGCTCGGACGCCAGCGGGGGGGGGAGCGTGGTGTGCGCATGGTGCATACAGTAACTCACTGGTCCGCGAAACACACAGGTGCATTTGAGACATTGAAGGGGGGGGCGACACTACTACATACAGTGCATGTGTACAGCATATGATAGCCCCATGGCTGCAGCGCAAGTCCATGCATGCCCTTGTGGCAGCTCCGCTGTGTTTACACAGTTCAGGACTTAGCTGTTGCGCCCATGGCCATGCGTGTGCGAGTTGTTGGTCGGGCCGGAGGCCGTGTGTGCCAATTTACCACGACAAACCGGTTGGCGGGCGAGGGGGCAGCTGCACAGGCCAGCGCGCCCCCTTGCGGCTGCTTGCTGCTGTCGGTCGCGATCGTCCTCAATTGAGCGGGCCAAGGGTCAGCTGCAGCACCCACAGGTCGCAGCACGCTAGCGCAGCAGAAGCAGGCACGCAGCACAGTGACATCGGGCCCCGGGCGGTGAGCTTGTCTTGGGTGCTCTGTCTGTAGTGTGTGGCGCCGGCGGCCATTATGTGTGCGGAGAGAGAGAGCGTAGGCTCAATGTATGGTGCGATTGAGGTGCCAGCCTGGAATGCAACCTGTGGGGCGGCCGCGACACCGCAAGAACTACGACCCACACACTTGAAAGTGTTGCTGCTAATCCTAGCCACCGCCCCGTCATCGCGGCAAACCTCGCCCCCACTTTTAACGAAGTCATGTCCGTGGCCCCTTGGCCCTGTGTGTGAGAGCATGAGCAACTCTGTCCCGCGCTCTGCCTGCTCGGTCGTAGCACGTCACTGTCGGCCCAAGAGCGCTGGATTGTTGTGCGCGCAAACCAACGCGCGGAGGCACAACGCGCTCTGTGCTCTCTCACTGGGGGGGGGCAAAACCGCCCTGCCTCCTTCCCTTTCCGGTTCCTTTTTCCCTTGTCCCCCCCCCCCCCCCCGGAAGGCTGCTTGCTGGGACTGGCCTGTCAGTCGCGCGCACACCAGCTGTCCTCCACACTGCGCACACTGCTCCTGCACCTTCGTGGTGCTTCCGAGCCGGCCGCCACACACACACACTGTACACCTGAGCGCTTTGTCGGTGCGAGGGGCCACGCTCACGCGCGCGCACACACCTTTCCTCCCGCCGCGCCCACCAGCAGCAGTCATCAGGCCGGTGCGGCAGCCAGCGGCCTTGCGCTCGCCAAAACACTGCAGTAGTGGGGGGGTGCAAGCTGGCAGCGATGCTGGCCCCTCCTGTGTGTGTGCCGGTGCCACCGCTGCTCGCCCAACACTCTTTGCACGGAACAAAACTTTTTGGTCCCGCTCCAAGCTGCACATAACTGCACCACAGAAGGATTTGTCAGCAACTGTTCCTCGGGCCCTACGCAGCCAAGTGCCTTTCGTGACAGCGCGGGTGGGGTGGCTTGGCTGGCCTGCCCTGGGCGCACACGCACCCGCTGCACCACACCCCCGCCCGCCCCGCCCACAAAACGGGAGGCAGACCCACAACAACAACACACAGCCCACCAACAACACACAGCCCACCAACAACACACAGCCCGCACTCACACACGGGCCACAGGGGCCGTGCTAACCAAACTCGGGCAGGGGCAACACCAAAAGGCGAGTTCACTGCTGGTTGTCGGCGCAGCGCAGTCACACTGTGGTGTTTGAAGTTGGTTGACTCCTGTCATACATCAAGAAGCAGTACTCTGTAAGCCTCGTGGATTGAGCTGCCCAACGTTGATAGCTACTGCTGCCTACTGGTGGTACATGCATGCCATGCTAAGCAAAGGCATATGGATCGTGAGGGTAGGTTTGGCTGGGTGAGGTCATCAATTACTTGGGTGCACAAGTAAATTACCCATTGCTACTGCTGCTGCTGCTACTACTAGTGGTGGTGCTGCTGATGCACACTGGTGGTGTGAGCACCTTGGTGCTGAGTGCGTGCTAGCTTCAGCTGCTGTACCCGTGCTGGCTAGGCATGCGCTCACCATTTGAATGGCTGATGACAGCAGCAGCTGGTGCTCTCCTGGCATTCTGCTGCTGCAAAATAAGGTGCACGCCGACCGATGGCTGTTGCACCTGGCAGACACGCCATGGGTGCCCTCATGCCGTGGCAAGTTGGCACGCCCATTGGTTGGGTGCAACGCGTCAAGGGGTCAATGAAGTCAGATGACATGACTACCGTAGGTGCCGCGTGTGTGCGCTGGGCATACTGAGTGTCACTCTCCGTGCTCTCGTGCACAATGCTGCGTGTGCACCTGCGCGGCTGGCTCGTTGACTGCCCGTTGCGTACAGTTTGTAAGCCCTGAGGTAGGCGTTTGCTACTACTACTAGAAGGGGCCCCCGTCTGGTCCCCACCAACAGCTGCCTGTGTGCCTTGCGGCTGTTCGTGGGCGGCGCAGTGTGGCGGGTGCTGCGCTGCGCGCTGCTTTCAGCAGTTGAATGTGTGTGCGCGCACCTCGTGGAACCCCCTGGAGTGAGCAGCCTTGGGGGGGGGGGGAGGGGGTGGCGACGGCAGGCAACTCCTCCAAACCCTCCCTCCAGTAAGCCCTCCTTCAGCACGGCAGTTCCATTGCGACTCGACGTTGGGTGGTCCGCCATGGCATGTGAGCAAGAGGAGAAACGAACGCCGTTTGCGTTTGCACGCGATTTGGGCACAAGGTCGGTGCAGACGTCAAGGCCTGCTGGGCTGCCATGGCACACCACCATTTGTGCGGTGCAGCCACAGCTTCATAGGCGCCCCTGGCCAGTTCATGCGCCGACGCATGGCTTCTACGGCTCGTAGCCGTGGAGGTGCGCCAGTGGAGCCGGCGCCTGAGCCTGCAGGCAGGCCTAGTGGTTGCGCACCGTCTGCGTTTGCAAAATTTTAAAACGAACGGTCAGCGGTGCCAACGTCCAAACGGCCGCCGTTGACGACCCAGCAAGGTAAGACCCCCCCCTAAGAGAGGGGGGGGGGGCACAGAGTTTGGCGGTGAACGTTCCCGGGATCCCCGGACCGCGGACCGGGCGAAGCTGGATCTTTGTGTGTGTGTGTGCGCAGACACACAACAACACACGCACACAACACCACCACCAGGGCTGACCTGAGCTGCCGCGGAAGACCACCTGCAGTTGTGGCACAGCAGGCCTTGCGCTGTCGTCGGTCGACTAACGTCACGACTGCAGTAGCGGCACCGGTACCAGCAGCACACACCAGTGCACACGCGCGCAGCAGCATCCACGCATAAATTTTCAGTTTGCTCGCCATGTTGAAGAACACGGCAACGGAGGACAGCAGCAGCGCTTCCATGGTCAGCTTGAGGAGATTCATGACCCACCACCACCAGCAAAAGCAGCAGCAGCGGAAACAGCAGCAGGCGCAGCAGCAGCAGCAGCAGCAGCAGCAGTGCGCCCAGCAGAAAGGCGCTCGGCTTCGCTGGCCAGCAGGGTGGCTGTCCAACAGTGCCAGCAGCAGCCCGGGGGGGCCCCAGCAGCAGCAGTTGGACAGGCGAGGCAAGAAGAAGCAGGGCCGCGGCAAGGGCGTGCGCTTCTACGAGAGGGTGCGTGTGATCCTGGTGCCCAGCAAGGAGGAGGTGGATGCGGAGCGCGTCTGGTGGAGCAACCAAGAGCTCTCAGCATTCCAAACCAAGTGGGTGCAGTCGCTCAGCTACGCCATGAGCGCGGCCACGGAGACCCCTTCCGAACACGGCGTGGCTACCCCCCGGCTGACCAACCTGTCATCCCCACCCTGCTGCTGCTGCGACAGCAGCGGACTCGACTCCTCCGTTGCCTCCCCGCACTTCCGCCCCGCCAAGGCGCCGGGCTGCAGCAGCGACGGCGACTGCTGCGACTTGCCGCCCACTGGCAGCGCAGCTTTCTGGCAGTGGACCGCGTCAGGGGGCCGCACATCGCGCGGGCGGGCCATGGCGTCCGTGGGGCTCCAGTCTGAGACCGCCTGCATGTCTGATGACGTTGTCACGCCCCTCAGCACTCCCTCCCCTCTTCCAGTACTCAACCTGCCCTACGCCGACTGAGCGTGGCGGCGGCAGCGACTCGGAGGTGGCGGCGGCGGCGCGTGGCCCGGCCCCCACCTGCCGCCACACAAGCGTGGTCAGGCATGCATTTACCCCCGCCCCAGCGGGGTGTTGAATTTGTCAGTGCGTACAGGTTAGACAGCGCGTGCACCTATGTAAATTCGGTTGTGACGGGCCCTGCAAAGCCAGTCGTTGGCAAGAACCTCGTTTGATATCCGCGCTGGGGGTGGGACTGGCTGGTGTAAGCCACGGCTGAGCGCCCTTGGTAGCAAATTTCTTCCCCTTCCCGCGGGCTGATGGGTGTGTACGTTGTGCAGGCGCCCGGGCGGCACCAGGCTCTGCTTCGGTTTCCGTCTGTTCAAGCTGGTGCGCCAGTAACGGTGGTTGCGCCTTAGGGCTCTGTGACCTACCTGTTCTTTTACTTGACCACAAACAGTCCTTTCAAGTGATGCTTGGCGCGGTGCCCCAGCTCCTTACCTGCTAGAAACAGCATGTTTAAAATGCCCATGTGCTTTTCCATCTCCGACTGGTCACAGGCCTGTCTCATTGCACTGCTGCATGCCGCTGTTGTGTGCTGGTATGCAATGTCAGTGTGTCGGTTGCTGGTGTGCGTGTGTTAATGCGCACACCTGGTGTGCGTGTGTTAATGCGCACACCTGTGTGGTGTTGGTTGGTGAGCGCGTCAGCAGCCTGCAGCTACACATGCATGTATGCCCACACTGGCAGCTGCAGCAAGCCCTGCTTGCATGTGCATGCACCCTGCATCGCCGAAGTGTCGCCAGCACCAATGTCTGCTGCATTGCGTGCGTAGGCACCATGTTTTGTGGCACAACAGAGCCAAGCGCACAACATAGGGCTAGGGACCACCACATGGTTGGCAGGAATGTGTAGCTCACGCGTGCCAGAAGTGTACACAAAAGTGTTGTGTTATTCACCCATGTACTAGGTTCGCTGGACATGTAACGCCCTGACCATGAACCACCTTGGCACTGCCATGCAACATTGCGCCTTCATTGTGACATGCATGCATGGGCGAGCCTGTGTGTGGCATGCTCTACATCTGACGTTGGTTGCTCTGCGCCGCGGCCACCACTGCACTGTGACTGCAGTGATGCGCACAACGCTTTGGCTGTCTTCGCGTTCGGAAACAAATGGCTAGCGCAGCTGCGTGGCTGTCGCTTGCTGGCGCTGCACTGCGCTGCATGACTGGACGTCTGTATCGCTGCGGCCGTGATTGCTGAGCACTGCTGGTGCTGAGCACTGCTGCTGCACAGCACTGGGCATTGCTGTGGTGGTGCTGTGGTGGTGCTGCCGCTGCCTGCGCCTGTGACCAAAGTGTGTGCTGGCACGCGCGCGCGGCACTGGTGCACAGCGGCAAACTGCCGCAAATGTAGGGGGCGGGGGACTAGATTGCCACTCCCAACTTACTTGTGGCGGAGTGTCATGCACTGCCAGACTCAACGCCTGCCAGGCTGTGGTGGTGGGATAACAACTGACCACGCTTCGCCCGGCCGGGAGACCCATTCACAAAGCGCGGGACAGCACTGCACCTGCGCTGCCGCCACCACCGCAGCAGCAGCCACTGCGTGCCAGATGGCACCGCCCATGCCGCCTCCCGCGCCCCGCACACACTCCCCCCCCTCACACCAGCAGTCGCACCTTGTACATGCGCGGCCACATCTTCCCCGTGAGGTACAGCGCATCCTGGTGCGGGTCGTACGCAATGCCGTTGAGAACCGCGTCCATGCTGCTGAGCTCGGCCTCGCGCTTGCGCTGCGGGTACAGCGCCCCCACGTCAATAACGTGCGTCGTCTCGCCCGTGCGCGGGTTGATGCGGAGGATCACGTCCTGCATCCACACGTTCGCGAGCACGAACCCCTTCACGTACTCCAGCTCGTTGAGCATGCTGGCGCGCGAGCCGTCCGGGAGGGTCACGTCCACTGTTTTCACAGTCCTGCGCGTGATCAGCAGCGAGCGGCCGCGGCGGCGGCGGCGGCGGCAGCGGCGGCGGCAGCGTGCATGGTGGTCAGGCGCAGGCGGAACGTTTTTGACTGCAGCTGCGGCGCACACGGCACAGCCGAAGCAGGCTGATGGACAGCAGGCGTTTGTTTGCGCATGGGGTGCAAGGCAGCAACACGGAGTGGGGTAGGCTGCACCAGCACGCACAGCGCATGTGGGTTGCGCCACGCACTTGAGAGTTTCCTTGTCCCAGAAGTGCAGGGTGCCGCTGCCGTCGCTCGCAATGAAGTGCTCGCCATTGGAGCAGAGCCCCCAGCCCTCGCCGGTCGTGGTGTCGTATCTGAACGTGCCGAGAGGAGTCAGCGTGGCGGCATCCCAAGTGAAGCCCTGCAGAGTGGGTTGGCAGCACGGCGCAAGGTGCGCCGGTGAAGGGCAGTGCGAGTGCTTCATCACTTAACGCAGAGAAGACAGGTGCACAGAGGCGCCAACAGGGGGATAAAACAAGTTGCATGTGTGGTTTTTGGCTGTCAATGCCGCTGGCACTGTGCAGTGAACAGCCACTGGCGAGAAGGCGCGCAGACTCTTTTTGAAGCATGCAAGGGTTGGTGTCAGCGCCGCAGCGACTGCGAGTGTGTCAGCGCCGGCTGAAAGCCAGTGGCGGCATTGATGAGCAAGCGTGCAGCGTTGCTGATACAACAGCAGGCTTTGGACAGGAGCACATGGTTGCAGAGTGTGTGCATTGCCGGACCTGCCTGTGTAGCCACGTTATCTGGTAGACGGTGCCATCGTGTACGGTCATGCCCTCTCCAAAGAGCGGCCGAGGCAGCAGCTGGCTGCGCTTGACAACTTTCCCGCTCTCGAAGTCAACCTTGCGCACCTGCAATATGCAGGCGTCGCATCACAGCACCAGTGACCCACTGCCTTCAGCACACGTTGCAGGTGTGAAGCGACCGAGCCTTCGAAGTCACGTGTTGGTGGGTGCAGCGGCGCAGCGCAGCAGCATTTTCTGCTGCTGACGAGCTTCAAGTGCATCACTTCCAATGCCTGTCACAGCCCGGGTTCGACTGGCAAGTGCTGTCGAAGGCGTGTGCTGCTGCTGCTTCTAACTTGCCGCAGAAACTGTTGTTGAGGAAAGTGGCTTGCCTCGCTTTGTCCAACCCCGCCCGTGGATTCGTACAGGGCGCCATTGTACCAGTCGAGACCCTGCGTGAAAGCAGCTGTGTCATGGTCGTACACCTCCAGCAGCTCGTACAGGGCCCCAGGCACATCCTCTTGCCGTCCATCGGGCTGCACGTCACGACCACCTGCTGACTGTTCCTTCTCGCTTGGAGCCTGCAGAGTGCGTCCTTCGCCCGCCTGGTTATCGCAAGTGCCAGCAGTGGCAGCGCGGGCAGCGACGATCGCCAGCAGGCACCAGCCTGCCCGGCGGGCCGGCCGCCACATGGCACAAACAAACAAGAGCAAACGGCCCCGCAGTGCCTTGGTGTTGATGACAGAGGTGAGAAAGAACAGTTTCGCCCCCTTTCGCCCTTTTAGCCATCGGGGGTGCAACGTCCAAACTGCCGTTACATGTAATTACAAACGCCAAGGGGGGGGGGGAGGCAGAGCGGACAGCGCATAATAGCATCACACACAGCTCTGGTGCGCGGTGCATGTGTGTGCGCCATGCCGCGGTGCTTGCTGGCAACGCGGCACTCTGTTGAACGCGCGCAGCTGCAATGAATCAGACCTCGGCGCCAAAACAGCCGACATCTGCAACGGAAAGGCAGGCTGCCGCAGCAGACAGCTTGGTGTCAGCTCTGATTGTGGGTTGCACAGTTACGTACATGTGACATGAATGTGTGCCAGAAAGCGATGTGCACACACGCGCCAAGGAGCGCGGGTCGTCGCACTGGCGCCATGGCGGTGGCACCACGCCGCGCATGCATCTTCCTACGCATCTGGCACATATGCCAGGCTTCGTTTCTCGACAACGTGGACTGTGAGTGTCGCAACCAGGACCGACGACGACGGTGTATGCTACACAAACCTCTGTTCTCGCGCTGCGCTTGCTCTTCCTACGCGTGTGTGCCACGCCTGTGGCTGTGTCTGCTGCCGAGCTGCTGCGTAGGATCCGCCGCCGAGCACAGCGGGTGCCGCCGCTGCAAGCGCACCGCCCCCCCGCACACACACACCACCTTAACTCTTACTGGTCTTGCCACGGCGGTGGGGCACCACGTCCTCCCGGATAGGAGCGTGCATCAGCCCCATCTGCATCGAGTGCGACGTTGCGTGCGTGCCGTGCGGCAGGTGCATCCCCGCACCATACACCCCCACCCCTGCCCTCGGGGAAGCAGCCGCCGCGCGCGGCGACGTCATGCCCCCGGAGCGCGGCGACGCCGCCCCCCCCACCCCCCCCATCGCAGGGGGGACCAGGGGGGACCCCCCCATGCTGCTGAAAGCGCGCCTCCGCACCCCCTCCAGCCTCCCCGACAGCAGTTTTCTCGGCGAAGACGACTGGCGCTGCGCGGCGGCGGCGGCGCCAAACGACGCCGCGGCCGCCCCCGCCCCTCCCACCGGCGTGGCGGCCGCAGTGGTGGGGGTCCCCGGGCCATTGGCAAAGTGGGGGCTGGCGGCCCCCGGGTTTGTCTGGATGCGGGGGCGGGTGTTGAGCATGCGAGGGGGGGGGAGGGGGGGCGCCGACAGGTTGAGGGCGGGGTAGGCGGTGTGGCCCTGGAGGGGCAGTGGCGGCGGCGGCAGCAGGGCGGCCGCGTCCCGGTCGCACTCTGCGGGTGTGATGGCGGTGGTGGCGTAGATGGAGTCGAGGAGGGTGGGGGAGCAGGAGTCGCGCAGCGTGTCTCGCACCTGGTGTGGGGGAGGCAGAGGGGATGACGGGCGGGCGGAGGGAGTGTGTGTGATGTGGGTAGGTTGTGTGTGTTGGGTGGGGTTGATGCGGTGAGGCTGTGTTGTGGTGTGGTGTGGTACTATGCGCGTGCAGGCACTGTTGACTGGCGGGCACATGCGAGCGTTTGTGGCTGTGGTGAAGTGGCGTGGCCATTAGGTGGGTGCACTTGAAGTAAGGCCTCCAGAAGCGCAACATGTCTGTGTTTGGTATGCTGCGATGTGCATGTATGCTGCGTGCGCGGCGGACATCATTGGTATGGCCGCAAGTGCCATGGTGTACATAAGCAACCCACCTGGTCACGAACAGCTCGCTGCGACACAATGACCGCCAGAAGGCGCAATGCCAGGGCATCCACCCCAAGAGCCCCGTCACCACCACCCATGCGCAGCTGTGACTGGCGGTAGCGACAACAGCAACGTGGCAATAGCAGCAGCAGGCGGTAAGTCCACAAAGTGACGCATTTCACAGAAGAATGCAGGTGCACTGGCGAGCGGTGGGGGGGGGCAGTGGCAGCGGTGCAATGAGGTAAACGCGGAGTGGTGCCACGAGCGACCCCCCAGCATGTACAGCAGACACCAACATGCGTGTGCATCCCTCGCGCCTGCTTGCTACTCACCGGCGACCGAGGCGACTCGTGGCGCGGCAGCGACTGCGCTGGCGGCGAGGGGCTGCGGCTGCCACCGGAGCCCGCCGTGACCTCCGCCACCACCGTTGCCTGCGTTGCCAAGCGCAGCACCACCTTGATGGCGGGTGGCTCCGCCATCGCGCGCAGCGCCCGTGTGGCCTCCTCCCCTGGCTGCAGCGCGACGCGCCGCGCCACCACGAGAAAGATGCACAGGCTCTCCATGTCAACCTGCACACGGGCACAGAGAAGCGCGCTGTCGCTGCTGAGCGTGCCCTGATAGGTGTCTGGGCAGTGGCGCCTGCTGACAAATGCAAACTGCATCGCACTCTGGCGGCGTGTGCTGCTTAGGCCTCACGAGGCACGTGCCACACGACACGCGCCTCGGTGCAGCAAACAACAGGGTGGCGACCCAACCAACAACAGGATGAAAATTTTGCATTTCGAGGCTAGAGCCTGACCCACCTGTGGCGACGACAGCAGCGCCAGCACCTTGTCTGCGCTGTCCAGCACCGCCGCGGCGCCGGTGACATGCCAGTCCACGCGCGCCGACAGCAGCAGGCACGACAGCCGCGCCACCCAGCGCACGAGGCTGGCCTCGTCCCGCTTCACCAGACCGGGCGGGAAGCCGCTCTGAGACAGCACGCGCCCCCGCGTGCTGAATCTGCAGGCAGGGGGGCGGCAGCGGCAGCGGGTGCCGGCAAGCACACGTGGGTCAGCGCAGCAACAACGGCAAATGGCAACTCAGGCGCCGCTGATGGATGTAGTACGCTCAGTCGGCGGCGGGAAGGGAAGGGAGGTGGGTGGTGGTGGGTGGTGCATGGCGCGCATGGCTGCGAAAGGCGGCGGCTGTTGGGAGGGGCGGGGGCTCACCGTCCGCCTGCGCCGACCCCCAGGTACTCCCACACGCCAGAGTACAGCAGCAGCCAGAGGTCTTTGATGCCGCGCGTCATGGCGCCGATGTCGCGCGGAACCGATGCCATGCCGTGGTACACCGCCTGCACCAGCTCGGCCTGGAGCAGGGCACAGAAGGAGGAGGGGGGTGGGGGGGAGGCAAGGGACCGCTTAGCAGGAGATGCTGATGGGAGCATGGATGTGGTGGCAGGCACTGTTGTGAGGCAGAGCAGCGGTACGCCCCAAGTGGCCGTGCTACACTGTATGTAGCAAGGCAGCGTGGAACAAGTGCAGTTTGCAACGGGTCCCAGTGCTCGCAACGATAGTGTACGGTGGCATGTACCTGGTTTTCTGGTGAGACGGACTGGTGGTGTATGGCGAGCACGCTCTGCCGCAGCAGCGCATCCACCCGCTCCGCGCCCATTGCATAGCCCGGCTCAATGTTGTAGATGCGGTAGTACAGGCTCTGAGTGGGCGACAGACCCATGCAGGGCTCCTCCATGTAGCTGCAACGGCAGGAAGGAGGGAGGTAGGGTGGAGCTGCGCTTGAGCAAGGTGCGCGTTTTTTTTTGTATTGTGAGGGTGTGGAACGTGGCATGGTGAGAAAGTGTGAGGGGCGTAGGCAGGCAGTAGAGCACGTGTTGGCACCGTAAGCCATGTCTGACAGACAAGTGGCTGATGGGTAGCAAGCTGGTTACCACCAGTGTGCACATAAAGCACCCTACGCATGTGGCAAGCGCCTGCTAAGCGAGTTGAACTTGTGTGGAGGCCACTGGTGTTGCGTGATGCAAGGGTGTGTCACCTGGAGTGGACCAGCTGCAGCTCTGGCAGGTAGCGGTGGGTCCATTGGAGGCAGCACTCGCGCGTAAGCTGCAGCAGCACAAGCGGGCACCACCAACAGCAGCAACAGCAGCACCACTCAAGGTCACCGCATGCTCACCGCATACACACGCACATTCAGTGATGCAAACCAGCCTGCGCCAAGGCAACCACTGCCGCGCTGGCACACGGCCCACATTGCTCAAACCACGACTTGCGTGCCGCATGCAGTAGGCCGCCACGCCAAGTGTGCATGTCGTCAGCATCGCATGTCACAATGACAAGGTGCGATTAAATGAATACCGGTACTTCAAAAGTACGGTTTTATCACAACACCTTTTTATTTGTTTCTTCGAGTACAAAAAGAGGTACCGATACAAAAAATCACTGCCTGTACGCACCTGGTGCACCCATCCATCCTCAGGGTTTGTCCAGTGCGACCACGTGGTGTCCACCAGCTTGAGCCGACAAGCCTCGTCCCACAGCAGCAGCGGCGACACCACCACAGAGTCCATCAGCGCCACCGGCGACCGGCCAGAGCTGTCCTCTCTGTGGGTGCGTGCGCCAGTGACAAGCATGTGGCAGCATGTCATCACAAATGGCCCACGCAATGCAGCAGTGCCGAGTAAGAGCTATGGAGAGGATGTAGGTGGGGTGAGCAGGTGTGCTGGGTAGGCATGGGCGCTGCAGACCCTCCCTCCAACGGCATACCTCAGAAGTACACAGTGGTGGATGCACACCCGGACCAAGTGCTCATGGGGAAATGCTGGCCATGCACAAAGAAACTGCCGCAGCGGCACGGCCGCTATACGACCAGACCGGTCCGGCATTGAGTTTATGCGGCATGCAAGCGCGCCTCACGTGCTTGCCACGGCACCCGGCGCAGAAACAACGGCCTTCCTGTGAACTGTGTGCGACAGCTGTGACCTAAGTATCTCGACAAAGTACGCATCTGTGGTGCGCTGAAACGTGCCTGAAGTGCTGCAGCAGCCCATCAGGGATGAGCCTCTGAAGGGCCTTGGTGACCAGGGCGATGCACAGCGGGTCCGAGTGCGGCATGTCGGCCGTTTCCACGCGGCACAGCTGGTCACGTGAAAAAGACGGGGGCAGGCGCGATGCGGCAACAGCACACAGCTCAGCGGCACACAGTAAAGAGCGCCTCACAGTCATGTGGACGCACAAGTGCGCAGTATCCACGCACAGCGCACATCAATGCCGAGCACCCTGGGCTGGCTGCAGGGCCTTTGGGGCGGTGTCGCGTGGGCGGTGCCTGTCCGCACGTGCCGGCAGGCTGCAACGGCCCACGGTGTGAAGCGCCACTGAGGTGTGAAGGCACGGCAGCGCACCTTGTGCAGCACGCGGGAGCAGCGCAGGCGGCAGTCCCTGGCCACCTCACGGCAGGCGGCTCTGCTGAGCAGCAGCGGCACGGCGCCGCAGCTAACCAGGTGGCGCCGGAAGCTGGGGTCTGCACACAGCTCCCCCATGAGGTATAGCGCCGCGTCAGCATTGCTGCGGGGGCGTGGATGCATGTGTGAAGGGGGGGGGGGGAGTGAGGCAAGCGCAGGCAGTGCTTGTGGCAGGCTGCAAGTGTTGTAGGGAACGGAAGGGGGGCCAGGCGTTCCCACGGTTGCTTGTGGAGGTGGTGAGGCGCATGGTGTACGCTGCCCCGCAGCAGATGAGATGGTTGCCAGAGGCAGGGGTGCAGTGCTATGCCTGCGCACACTGGGCACGTGTGGAGCCCGCAACAGCAAGTGGGGGGGCAGGCAGCGGGCTGTGCCCCACAGCTCACCTCTCGCCGCCGGTTCCTGACATGGCGGCGTAAGCTGGCGATGCCGTGTCAAGCAGGTGGGGGACCAGGCAAACCAGTGAACTTGCGATGCCTGACGACACCACACGGTCCACGGCATCTGAGGGGGAACGATGGCGGAACAGGGGAGTGCTATGCGTTATCAGTACAGTGGCTGTTATCAGTGCTGCTGGTACAGCAGGGCACTGCCAGGAATTATTGGGCTTTACGGTTCGCAGAGCCAATGCGGGGCTGCTGCCGCAAGGCTGGTCAGCTGCGGTGATTGACTTGAGAGAGGGTGGTGCCGGCGGCATGCCGGCCATGGTGTGTTTCTGGCGCGCGTGCCGCAGCTCACCTGCTCTCCCGCAGCCCAGCAGGGCCTTCACCAGCTGCAAGGTGGTGCAGTGAACCTCCGTCATGTACTTGCCCAGGGCGCGCGCAGGCGTCGTTGGCGGCAGTGCCTGCCACAGCAGCCACAGCGACTGCCCGTGCCTGGCGCGGCGAGTATGGCAAGAGCGCCGGTGGGGTGGTCAGAGCGTGGCGGGCATGTGCAGCAGCTCGCTCAGCAGGCGAAGTTTGTGTCATGCTGAGGTTGAAGTTGGGAGTTGATGTTGAAGTTGGCATGTGTGACGTCACTGTTGCACGAGCGCGCACGCGCAGCAGTGCCATGTTACCGGAACTTCTGCCGTGCACCCCAGCCGGCGTGCGCACCTCACCTGCTCCCACAGAAACCGCTAAGCTGCTGCCAGCGAACCCCCCCTCCACATGCGCACAAACATGCCCTCTTTCTCACCTGGTGAGCAGGTCGGGCAGCTGGTCCCCCCCCGCAGCTAGCCCCAGCACGACCCTCAGCAGTATGGCCAGGTCCCTGCCCCCGCCCAGCTGCGAGCACGCCTCCTCCCCCCCCTCGCGTCCCGGCTTGGCCAGCTGCCCCATGGCCTCCTGCAGCCGCCCCAGACAGGCCTCGAAGAGACGCGGCGGCAGGGGCGTGCTGTACGCGCACTCCAGGGCCTCTTCCAGCAGGACAACAGGTATGCTGTGGAAAAGGGGAGGGGGGAGGGGGCATGTGGCAGCATGGAAAGGGCGGCGTGTGAGCTGTGGGCAGCGATGGGCACAGAGCTACGGTTGTTGGCGGTGGGCGGGCGGGCGTGTTGGTAGGGGTGCGTGGTGCGCAGCTGGCGGTAGCAGCACCCGGCGCTGTGTGTGTCAGTGGGCCGACGGCCCAGCGCGAGCAGGATGCTACAAGCAGGCGTTTGCATGTATGCATAGGTGTTGCACATGTATGCATGCATGTGCACGCAAGTGTTGTACACCCGCACACACCACCAGTAGTGTGCAGCGGCACCACATGTGTGTCGCGCAAGCGCACCTGGAGGCGGGGTTGTAGGAGGCGCTGCCTCGCTGCTGTGCGTCCGCGCTCGCGCAGGCGTCCACCAGCACGCGCACGTACACGTTCAGAACGCGGACCTCCTCTGCCAGAGCGCCGTAGGAGAACTCCTCTAGCTCGCGCGCGCTGCGGCGGTGCCCCTCCAGGAACTCCAGCAGCTCTTTGCGCATTGCCTGCCCGGCGGCGCGGAGCGTGGGGGGGGCACATGGCAGTGGGAGGCGCAGCAGTGGCAGCAGCAGTGGCGGCAGTGGAAACAGCAGCAGCAGTGGCAGCGGCAGCAGCAGCAGCAGCGGCGGCAGCAGTGGCGGCGGCAGCAGCAGGGCTGAGCAGAGGAACACACACGCTGGATGTGGGTATGGGCAGGCACTGGTTGGTGGTGCGAGTGGTTGGCGCAAACAAAGTCAAAGAGGTCGCTTACTGGCCAGGGCTCACCTCATTCCATATGATCTGGGGGGTCTCCAGGACGGGTTTCTGCAGCAGCTCCAGGAACAGTCCGTCCGAGTGCTGCAGTATGGACAGCACGCCAGGCGTGAGCAGTGCAGACAGGGCTGGCACAGACGCGCAGCACGCCGCAGCAGCAGGTCGTGGTGAGGTTAGCAACGCCACAGCGTAGGCAGTGTATGTTGACACAGTTGTGTTGCGGCATGCAGCCATGCAGTGACACGGTGCACATGGGCACACTGCGCTGTTGCGCATTGTGTTTTTTGCGGTGGACGTTGGTTCCCGCGCCAGGTGCATCGTCGTGTCAATGGTGTGTGTTAGGTGCAGGTGCCACGAATGCCCGCACTGCAACGGCATTGACTCCCGTCCCGCAGTCACATGCCCATTCACTTGTGTGGCGGTCCCATGCAGCGGCCATGCAGCACATTCACAGCAGCAGCAGTGGCTGTCGTGCCTGCCGGCGCAAGCAAGCAAGCGATACCCTCAGTCAGCACACAAGCGCATGCTCAAGAGCAACAACCGCACCTGCAAGTATTCCAGGGTGCCCCCGGCGTGACAGGTTGCTGAGCGCGCGAGCGGCGCCCCCACACAGCTGCGTGGCACCCCCATAGGCGCCTCGCAAGCAGTGCACCAGCAGCGGGCCCAGCACCTGGCTGCGGTACAGCAGCTCCAGGTGGTCCTTGGGCTCCCCTGAACATGAACACGCAGGATGGCACCAGCGCTAAGTGCATGTGGTGACCAGCGCCAAGTGCGTGTGAGGTGGGCACTCCAGACGGCGGGATATCCTGCGGCGGGTTGGCCTGCCCACACCGATGCACTGCACGCCTCTTGTGGCCGGGTGCCGTGGTGGTCGCCCCCAGTGGCAGTGTGAGCAGCGAGATGAGTGTGGCACACGTGGTGACATGCTGTAATGGCTGCATCTACGCTGCTACAGCTGGGTGGTGCTGTGTAACAGCTCGGAAGGCGGTGGCTGAGGGGGGGGGGGCGGAGAGGCAGACTGGGGGCTCGGCTGGTGGCATGCCAATGTTTGCTGGTTGCAAAATTGTGCTGGGGGGGAAGGAAGCGTACCACAGGGCGTGTACTGGACAGTCAAAGGCATAACATGGCACGCAGGCTGTGGCTTGATTGTCACGGCATTGCTGACAATGACGATGACATGAAGGCAAGGGCGCATGCAAATCACCGCGCGTGCTGCGCGCACGTAGTCACGCACCTGCGAAGCCTTCGGTTGCGAGTGCGATGCCCTCGATTGCCTCCAGAGAGAGCACAGGGTACTTGCCAAAGTCGTCTAGGCATGACACCAGGTTGCCCAGCAGGCCCGCCAGGCCACCCATCTGCCCACACCATCACATATAGATGACACCAGAACACCAGCAACAACGGCAGCACTTGATGAACTTGCATCTCTGCAGGGCCGGCATAAATAGCACCCCACTACTCAACTCATGCCGTTTGCCACTGTAAGCTGCTGGTACACTGGCAGTTATTGGAGCAGAAAGGTGCGCATATTCCAACACCGCTTATAGGTGTGCGTTAGCTGACGAGCGCAACGCGCAAGCCGGGCAGCCGCCAAGCGGCGAGCATCCCAGGTGGGCAGGGCACAGGGCACATGCGCCCACAGACACAGCGCGGGGTGTTTTGATAGATGAGTGCGCACCTCAGGTGGCACTTCCCGCGGCACATCAGTGTTGGGTTCGTCGGCCGGCACCACCATGCTTGTCAATGGTGCGGGGGCGGCACAGATGCAGCGCAGGACGCTGTTGCAGCCACGCATGATGTGCGCCATGTAGCGCGCGCTGCGGTCCATGTCCGGCTGTGCCTGCTCAGCGGCAGCAACAGCAGTGCTCAGCAGAAACAACAGCAGTGCGCAGTAGAAGCAGCAGCAGTGCTCAGCAGAAGCAAAAGCAGTGCTCAGCAGCAGCAACAGCAGTGCTCAGCAGCAGGCGCGTGAGCGCCCGCAGTGGCACCACCAGCAGATATGGCACCGCCACCAGCGCCAAAACTACCCCCCCCCCCTGCTGTTTGCTTGAGGCTTGGGTGGTGGTGCAAGGCATGCAGCACCTGAAGTTGGTGCTCACTGCACTGGAAGTTGGTGCCCACTGCAGCACGTACATGCTCACTGCGCAATACAGGTAGTTGAGGGCGACAATGGCAGGAGAGTGGCGTTGGGCGCTGCTAGGCAGCCAAGTCCTGTAGTCATACAGGCGCGCCACCTTCAAGCACCGCATGCCCACTGCAGCACATACAGGTGACGCCGCTGCAAAAGCGCACGTGAGCAGGCAGATGCACAGTGGTGAACTGCCGAGGCATGCGCCCACTGCAGCGCATCCATGTGGCCACTGCTACCAGCTCCACAAACAGCACGCTATCTACTACTTCAAGCATATACTAGCGGTATTTGAAGTAGGTGACTGGCAGGCGAAGTGCACTGGCGAGGACGCCGCAAGACAGCGCACATACCTTGAGAAGCACCAGCACTTGGTCCATCTTCCCCAGGTCCACAGCCACCTTCCAAGGCGTGCGCGCGCACGCCGCTGCTGGCTTGCCCGTGGCCTTGCCCTGCCGGCAACAGCGGGTGAATGTGCACAGAGTGGTGACAGGTTTAGTGAGATGCACAGCAGGGTGGCGCAGCAGACCATGCAGTGGGAGCCGTTGCGTGGGTTATGGGGCAGGCGGCGTGGACAGCAACGCCGCCGCCGCATGCAACGTGGATACGAGCCAGGCTGACATGGCTCTCTCTCTCTGTTCAACGCAGAGTACGCGTGCCTGCTGCCGCCTCGCACACTTGCATATCAATGGCTCCACGTGCACTGGCTTCTACACATGCCAGGGGGCGAACACGCGGCACGTACATCCACTGCGTGCGCGCCGGGCACCGCGAGCCGGCCGGCGCCGCCCAGCGCCTCCATCATGAGCCCTAGGGCCTCTGTGAGGGCGCCCAGAGCCAGCAGCGAGTCCTCAGAGCGTGTGTCAGAGCTGGCGCACGCGCGCGCCACCAGTGCTGTCACGCGCAGCAGCGGGCCCAGGCAGCCACCCAGGGCGCGCACCAGCCCCTCCGTTGGCACCTATCGCAGCAGCGGTGGTTGAGGAGGCAATGAGGAAGAGGGTGGGTGAGGGGGGGGGGGGGGGATGTTGTGCTGTTGGTGCCGCA
>JAULBY010020510.1:0-18863 GCA_032358315.1 Ophiocytium majus | reverse complement strand
TGAGGAGTGGGACATGCACAGCTACTTATTCTTAACCGCCGTTTCCCGCGTCTTCACCGCCGAGTTCCTAGACCCGGTCTGCAACCCGTGTGTCGGCCACCTGTCCAGAGTTGGGCTTGGACGAGCTCCAGCGCCACCATGCGCTGAGGCTCATGCAAGTGCCTCTAAGTAAGCCTTGTGGCAGCACCAGACGCGGCACAACTTGCCTGTGTCCGTTGTTGACGAGCATGCCCTTCACCACCTCCTGGAAGATGGGCTTGCCGGCTGCGATGTCGGCCTTGAGCTCTGCGAGGGGCTCCTCGAAGTGGAGAGCCTCGGTGGGGTCCCTGCTCAGCAGCAGCAGGTGGCACATGAATGTCAGCGTCAATGCAGAGACGGGCTGGCAGGGACTGCCGCTGGAAATCGCTTCTCAAGTCGGCACATGCGCAGAAACCCACCCCGGCTTGGTACAAAATGCCATTCGGCAGTGGTAGTACCACGCAGGCCGCTGCAACAGGAGGTGCGCGTGTTTGACACACTGCTCCAGCTGTGCAGCATGCGCACAGTGGCTTTCCGCGTCTCAAGCGGAGTTTGGTGTAAAACATAACGCAAGCCGTCACACCCATTCGCACACCGCTTCTGCAGGGCGGCCCCACAAAGACAGCAATGTATACATATGCAGGTGCTGTTTTCTGTAAACAGATGCAGGCAGTCACTTCTACTCCCAGATGCCCGCTCTGGCGCTTCAGGCACACAATCAACCCACTCACACAAACAGACGGCTGGAATTTGGCACAGCAAGCGCGGCACATGGCAACAGTTGCCGTTACTCAAAACTACTACAGTAGCACTGTGAGTGTGTCTGTACAGGGCACCGGGTGTGGCCATGGCTTCGTGCTGGCTTGCATGACCCCGGGGCACTCGCACGCCCACAGGCGCAACTGAATAATTTAATTTCAAGAGGTACTTCTGAAGTACTACAGTATAACTCAGCAGTATCAGCCAGCCCACCTGCCGTACACCCAGTCGGACACGGCCCCGAGCATGAGGGACAGGCCGCGCGGGAAGGAGCCCGTGTTGAACTCGCGCAGCTTGAACTCCTCCTTGTTGAGCGACGCGGCGATCGCGGACGACTGCGGCGGCAGCGGCAGGAGACACGCGTGCATAGGCGGTAATGGCATTATATGATGCAGTTGCGGTGAGGGGGGGGGGGGGCGGGGCGCTGGTGTGTGGCAGCACGTGTTGTGACTCGCTGCAGAGATGACAGATGCGGGAGCGCAGGCACTGTGCTCTGGTGTGTTATACTTCGAAGAAGTACATATTTCATGGCTGCCCAAAGACAGTGCATAGTGCTTGATGGGGCGCGGTGGCCGCAGGTTGAGTCGCACCTACAGGGGACTCTGCAGCGCCACCACAGAAAGGGGATGTGACATTTTGAAGCCCGGTGCACATTAGTCCAGCACAGGTGCGCAGGCACTGCGCCGACGGCACGCCTGCCTGGGAAGGATGCAGTTGGGAGAGCATGGGGGTGGGTGCGGTTGACATGTGTGATGCGTGAGTGATGGGCACGTGTAACGGCGACCAAGGGTACAGGCCCACCTCAAAGCCCTCCTCGGCGACCTTGGCGAGGGTGGACAGGATCAGTGACTCCACCTCAGCCACCTGCGGCAGCGTACGGCAGCGGAGTGGCATCGGCCCCAAGGAGTGGGGGTAGGTCATGGTAGGCACCCACAAGTGCACGCTCTTGGCTCTTGGTAGCCGAAGAACAATTTTTTAAATGTGTACGTACCCAGTGCCGCAGCAGCTGGATACACGCTTAGTGTGGACATGTGCGGGCGGGGCAATGCGGTGCAGAAAACATGACCTGCGCAGGGAGCACAAGACCACAGTGTGCAAGGCCGTTACAATCTCAGGGCCGCACCACCCCTACGAAAAAGGCCACATGCCCATGGCACTGCGACAAACATTTGGTACACCAGCAGTTGGTGTCTAGGTCATTTCAGAAATGAGCAGAGTGTACATCATACCTCAGGTGTACTGTACTTCAGAAGTACACGCATGTAGTGATGGGTCAGAGCGTATAAATTTCCCATCATACGCCATATAAAGCGCATGTAAATACCGCGCATAACGTATTTCTACTTCAAGTATAACAAGTGTACATTTACACAGCATGTACGCCGTATACCGCGTTTTTGGGCGTAGAATTACGCCGTATTTTATACCATATATTTAGGTATAAATTACGTTATGAGCTCTGACCCATCGCTATGTACGCGTGACCCACCTTGTCAGCGGGCACGCCCTTGAGGCCGATGCTCCATGTGGCCTGCAGCAGCTCATCGCTGAGCCCGCCGCCGATGACGCTCGCGCCCAGCCCGCTGTCGGTGAGAGCCTTACGCACCACCGCAGCACTGAGGCGGAAGCACCACAAAGGGAGGCAGCATGATGGCAGTCAATGGTATCGGCAGTTATGCAAGCAGAACCCCGGTTATTGCAACAGGAACAGGGTGCTTCCACAACCTGTGCATGTGGGAGGCGCTGAGTGCCCTTGCATGGCTTTCCTGCGGACATCGGGCAGCCGCAGGGCTTGAACATCGGGACGGTGGTCGCCCAGATGCAGGGTTGTGCAGCAGTTAGCTGGCAACAGCTTCCAGCCGAATTTGCTTGGGTTGTAGCGTCCATGCACCAAAATGCACTTCTCCAGAATCTCCGAGCATATACACACTGTACACGCATGGTATCAGACATAGCAGTAGTCACCAGGGGCAGGGGTCTGTGTGAGCGCACCTGTTGCCCACCAACAGGTCGTTGGCGATGATGAGCGCGAGGTGCTCCTTGGGGGTGAGCGGCGCGTCGTTGAGCAGCCAGTTGACGCTGACCATGTGCTTGCCCGCGGAGTCCGCGCGCGCAGGAAAGGCGGACGTCTCCTTCCAGGGCGTGCTGCGCTTGGGCTGGTGGCGGTGCACACACAAACACACACACATACACAGCACACACACATGCACGCGTGTGCGACGCTCACTTACTAGCGGTGGATAATGTGTTCTTGAAACTCCAACATGCACCAACTTCCTTGCTGCGGGCAGACTACTGGGAAACGGATGGGCTGTAGGAAGAAGGATTTACCACAACAAAAATAGAGCACTTTTGTTCTTGCAAAGGTAAATGGTCGGGTCAGCAATGTGTGAAGCTGGTGGAATGCAGGTGCGTGTGTGTGTGTGCTTACCTGCCACTGGATCACCGAAGAGGCGGGGTCGGCGTCCTTGGCGTCGAACTCTCGCAGAAACTGCTCAGCAGCAGCAGCAGCAGCAGCAACAGCAGTGGGGGAGCAGCAGGGGCAGGGACAGCAGCAGCACATGAATACTGCGCAAACAGAATGGCATGTGCATGCAGAGCGCACTGGGCTGGTGAGGATATGCAAGAGCATCTGAGGTGGACAACCCGCACATGCGTGGTGCCATATGTATGACCTGTGTGCAGGCCTGTCACTGGACGACGTGCGGAAGCCCACCCTTCACAAGTCTCCTGCAGTCTATCCTCAGCACAATCAGTTACTGCGTGCGCGGCTAGCACACAGCAGGGGCTTGCCGAAGGCAGCCATATGCAGAACGTCCAGTGGAGGCGGCGACCACATACAAGCGCCCGCAGCAACACTGGTTCAGGCAGCGATGCCCAACACGCCCACTCCACCGCAGGGCGTAGTTGCAAAATTTTGACAGCGCAGCAGCACCTGTCTCAGCGGCACACCCCTACCTCATCAAGGAGGTCCAGGCGCTGCGGCACCGGGTCGTCACCGTAGAAGTAGACGCGGCTGTTGGCGGGGTGGTAGAAGCGCCGGTGGAAGTTTGTGAAGTACTCGTATGTCAGGTTGGGGATGGCCACGGGGTCGCCGCCGCTGTCCACGCCGTACGTGTTGTCCGGAAACAGCGCCTGCGGAACACGGATGTGGTAACAGCGAATGCGAGGAGTATGAGCAGGGTTGCTGCCCTCTGGTTGGCAGCTGAGCTTTTGCATGGTGGTACGGTGCACCAGCTGAACTTTTGCATAGAGGTGCCGTGCACCACCCAGTGAGAGAGGCGGGCGATGCGTGTGCACACTACAAACATCTGTTGGGGACATCGACACTCCTGATGGGCTGCTCTGCCCTCCCGCGTGTTGTGAGACCGCCAGTATGGCACTGGCGCTGCGCGTGGCGCGTGGCGCGCGCCGCGCGCACGGCGCCAGTTCGCACAGCCACTGCTGGCGGTTGCCGCCTGGGCGCAACGACGCATCGCTACCGATGTGCCTGCTGGCCAGCCTGGCAGGCGGGGGGCGCGGCAATTGCGCGCAATGCCATCACACCCCGTGAGCGGCAGCCATTTCTGCTTTTCATTAGCAGAAATGCATGACGCATGACTGCTGTCACAGTGCTGTGTGGTGACATTACTGTTTTAGGGGCACGGATGGCCATGGCGCGGCGACAGGGAGTTGTCCAAGGCCGCGAGACTGCTGTGTGACAGCGGTAAATGCTGTTTGTCGGCGGGCGGGCGCACCTGCTTGCAGGTCCTGCCGTGCAGGGAGTCCGGGCTGGAGTACACGCCCTTCATCTCGTTGAAGACCACGCCCTTGTAGGTGAGGGGCTGGGAGGGGTCCTCAAGCTCGTAGTGCCAGCCCTGTGCACCGCAATCACAGCGCAACGGCAGGCAGAAAGTGTGCAGTGTCACCACCATGCTTGAAAAAAACTCTGGTAAGTGGAGGTAGCAGTGAATCTGCGAACACCTCTGTGCCGTAGAGGACGGCAGAAGGGGCATGGCTCAGTGGCATGGGTATGCCAGCAAGGCCTGAGGCGCAGTACCCAGGGGGGTGGTGGGGGAGGTGGGGAGGGGGGCGCATTGCGCTGGTGCAGCGGCTGGAGGATGCTGAAGACGTTGTCCGGTCATTGCGGGCGTTGCTGTGATGCTATCATGTGAAGTAGCACCGTGGGCATAGCTGCAGCTGTGTAGGCTGTGGTAGACAATGTGCACGGCAGTTGTTGATGCTGTGCATGGTAGTTGTTCATGCTGTGCACGGCGCCCAAGGGTCTGCCAGGCAGTGCCCGAAAGCATCGACACACAGCAGCCATCTATCGCACACCACACGTTGTTGATGGGACAGGCGTGTGCACCCACCTCCTGCTGCATGACCAGGGGGTCCTTGACAGCGCGGGGGAAGAGGACAGCGTCCAGGTACACCTGCGGCACATTTCATGAGCACAAATGAACATGAAGTGAGCACAAATGAACATAGCCTGGACAGCGTACACACATGGACATCCACCCGTGGGGGGGAAGAGGACAGCATCCAGGTACACCTGCGGCACATGCAGTGGACACAAACAAACATGAAGTGCGCACAAATGCACATGAAGTGGACACAGATGAACACGAAAGGAATATGAGTGACCAGACACTATATGAAAACTCATCCAGGAGCGATAAACTCTTTGTATATACCGTACTATATATATATATAACACAAGCAATCCGCCATCAACGTGCGGACCTGCATGTCCGTGATACTCACGTGCGCACAGCACAGCCAATGCTAGCCAAGAACGGGACCATGTTGCAGCTGCCTGCGCCGCGCGTCACCACAAAAAGCACATGCTGGCCTGCGTGTCCATGACACAAAAGGTGGAACTTAACTCACTTTGTAGTACTGCTGTGTACTACTTCAGGGGTATATTCAGTGAGTGTATACCACAGCGTGTGTGTGTTTGTTGCGTATGACTGTACGCTCTATAGAAGTGTGAACTACTACACATTCAGACAACAGGGACAGCGTGCGCTGACCTGGACGAGAACACGGAAGTCCTGATGTTCTGGCTGGCGAACGGGTGGCAGGTGCGGTTGGGGCTGAAGTAGCACATGTATGCAACAACTTCGTACTCTGAAGTACTGAGAAGTATGTGGACTCAAAGTACAGTATCAACTACTAGTACTACTACTACTGCTACTTCAAAGTAGTTACTAGTGGTACATGAAGTCAACAGACCGCGTGCACTGACCTGTATGAGATTGTAAAAGTCCTTGACGTTCTGGCTCGCGACCGGGTAGCAGGTGCGGTCGGGGTAGGTGAACGCGTTGAGGAACGTCTGCAGAGAGCCCTGTTCGACACAGCACACGCGTAAGCACCAGGCCACGCACGGCACGGCAGCCAACCACACACACCCATAAACATTTATAAGCATCGCTGTCGGAAGCCCATGAAGATGTGTGCACCGCCACCAGTTTCTGGCAGCGGGTGCGTGCTCACAAGAGGCCATGATTGATGCTGGCATGAGGAATGTGGCCCGCCGCCCCCCCCATGCCACCGCCGGTATTGATTGCAAGAAGCAGGGGCAGGCAAGGCGGCGCCATGTTGCGGGACTGGCGGCGCTGTAGCCAAATTGCCACACAATCGGTTGTTGGCTTACCTGTCTTGTGGCGCTAGCCTGTAAGGCCTTCACTGCTTGCGAGCAGCCTCTGGCGCACACACCTTACTGAGTGACAGAGCTGTGGTAGTTTTTATCGCGCCTGTGCTGCCCGTTGCCCTCGCTATGCAGTTGCAAACAACATGGACTGATGACTTGTGCCAGTGAGTTCAGCATGTTCACTTGTGATTCATGTACTCAAGCACATTAGCGCCACACCAACAAGTCCAGCACCCTGAGATGGCCACGACCCTGCACTGGTTAGCAAGCTGTGTCCACGTGAATGCTCAGGAAGTGACCTGATGCAGTTCTTGCTAAAACGACAATGTTAGTACCAGCACAGATAAAGCCAATTAAACGACACTCATGCAAGCCCTAAATCGTCCTGTCTTGAGCGAGTGTCATCTAAACGGGGGTGTACACAGCAAGGCTACCAACACCAGCAGAAGTGTCCACACACGTGTTCTGTCACCGGCACTGCCACTGGCGTCGTGTGGGACATCACAGACAGGATTTGACCTGTCACAGGCAGCAGCTGGGCTGTATCGAACAGTAGCAGCAGCGCCAGCGGGCTGTGCCGTTTTAGCACCTGTCTCATGTGTGTCTGGAGCAGCCCGGTCGGGACATGACAACTTCAACTTGACCTGCAACTTCAACACTAAGTAAGAGCGACACTGGAGATTGCATCCGGCTGTTGCAGTTGTGGCACACAGACAGACAGGTAGTGCAGAAAATAGACAATTGCACTGGACATCAAGCATCCACTTTCAACTCGGCCTTGTCTGGTAAGGGTGCAGTGGAAATTGAACGAACTTCAACTTCAAGTCCGGCTCTCAGATTGACCAGATGGTCTCATGTCACTGTGATTAATCAGGTGACACCAGATCATTCATTTCCGGACATGACCCATGAAAACGGAAACTGGCTGTCAGCACCCGTGCAGACAGCTGCTGCCCTGGTCTGGAGCGACTTCAACAGACCACTTTGGGTGACCCTGCGAACAGTTACAAACTTCAACTTGCCTTGAGCAGCTCCACGAAGGGCTCCTTGATGGGGTACTTCCTGCTCCCGCATGCGCTCATGTCTCCATGACCAAGACACAAACTTCAAGTCTCGATGACCCATACACAAACTTCAACTTGCCTTGAGCAGCTCCACAAAGGGCTCCTTGATGGGGTACTTCCTGCTCCCGCACAGCACGGAGTGCTCCAGGATGTGGGGCACGCCCGTGCTGTCCTCGGGAGGCGTCCGGAACGTCACGCCAAACACCTGCGCGCACCAATAAAAAGAAGGCACGCAGTACAGTGTACAGTGCACTGGTGATTTAGTGCAGGGCAGCGACACCCAGCGCCCCGCACTGAAGCGAGACCCGCACCTGTTTTAGCACTACAGCGAGACCCGCACTTAAACGAGTGTGGCATTGTGCTACTGAGGTATGTGAGGTTATTAGAGTTACGCGGTCGGTGACAGACCCCGGGGCCCCGCAACAAACCACTGTGCGGGTATGCAAACAAATACGGTGGCTGTGCAGGCTTGCCAGCCATGGCGCCAATTTGTCAAACACATGAAGCACACACGGAGCTCATTTTGTACTTCAGAAGTACAACATTGCATGCGTGGTCTTGTTCACCGCGACTGCGACAGTCTCAGGCACGCCCCTTGAATTCATGGATGGCACGCGTGCATGTTGTCCATGAATACCGCCAGAGTGTTGCTGTCCACCCCCCACTCCACCTGCGTGATGATTCATAAACGTGTTTAAATGGGCCCGCGACACCTGCGTCGTGCATGCCTCAGGGCGCCTCAGCTTGTCGTACGCTGAGCGCCTCCGCCGCCGCCACCGGCACTGTCACCTACCTCCACGCACACGCCCAAACTTGTTCATGATCACTGCCAGAGGGTACCCTCCTCCCCCCCCCCCCCACAAATTCACCCGCACGCTTGGAGCCGACCACATTAAAATCCATCGGCTTGAATGCACGAAGCGGCGGCATGAACACACCGTTGTGTGACCGTTTCGCAGACGCCCGCCGGCCGCTGTTGTTGACGTCTACCGCCACGCCAAGCACCTCAAACACAACGACTGACGGACACTGCATTCATGAAGCCGCGGCATGAAGCCGCGGCATGAACCCGCTGTTTTGTGGCATGAAGCCGCGGCATGAACCCGCTGTTTTGTGGCATGAAGCCGCGGCATGAAGCTGCGGCATGAACCCGCTGTTTTGTGGACATCTTGCAGTCGCGCGGGCCCACCTTGGTGTCGTCGTCCATGGTTTTATACTCACAAACTTGCAAATGAACACTTGATCCATGTTTCACCGGTGCCCACCTTGTCATCGTCGCCACGCTGAGCACCTCGACCACATTAGCTCCTGGACTCATATTCATGAAGCCCCCATGACATACTGTCACATGCCATACTGTTTTGCCTACATGACGCATCACACTTTCACAGTCGGCCCGCCTGTTGTTGTTGTTTGCCGCCGCACTGAGCACCTCAACTACACTGGTGAACGGACTTGCATTCATGACGCCGACACGAACATGCTGTCACTTAAAAAAAGTATATGGGTGTATGTACATACTTCGAAGTATATGCATACCGTACTGTTTTGTGAACGCCTGTATGATGCATACTTCGAAGTAAATGGACATTCATGTGAACATGTAGATGTTCATACTTCACACGCGGCCCACCTTGTTGTCGTCGTCCGCCGCAACACTGAGCACCTCAGCGCCGCTCTTGCGGTGGCGGTACAGCGCCGTGGCGGCGCCGTACTCCCCCAGGTAGTCCTCCCTTAGCAGCTCGTAGGCGGGGTGCGAGGGCGCGCGGGTGCGTCCGCCCGCCGCCGGCGCCTGCGCCACCTGCCCAAATTCACAACCGAGAGAGCAATTTTCACAGCCAAAAGAGCAAGTTCAGCGCATGCCAATGTTTTAAGCTCAGTTTTTCTACAAACAATTGCATTTAACTCCGCTTGGGGCGCGGAAAGCCTTGCCTCGTGCGCACGGGGTGCGGCTGATGCACGTCAAACAACAAGTGCTCATGCCGGCCTGCAGCGGTACTACCAGTGCCGCATGGCACCAAAGCGCCCAGCCCGCCGCCTACACCGGAACCAGACTTTAGACAAGTATCGGTACTGAGAAACACCTGTACTTCCAAGCATGATGCAGAGGCACGCGCATGGAGCAGGAGGCGAGAGCGACCGGCGCCCCTGGAAGATGCCACACCGTTCGGGCAGATCGAAGTCCTACGGACGCCCGCCCAGTTCCCTCTTCCCATACCTTCTGGTGGTGTTCACGGTGCGCGGCCATGTGTTTATGCATGTAGTGATGGGTCATAGGCCGACTCACAGCGCGTAAGCTTCGCACTACTGTATGCCAGATAGCGTAGGTAGATACGGTGTATGATTGTATTTGAATGCACGTATCTATACGGCAAGTACGCTGTGTACCGCGTAGTTTCCGGCGTAGAAATACGTAGAAATATGCTGTGTTCTGTGCAGCGTATGATTTACTTCAAGAAGTACGCTAAATACGCCGCCACCCATCACTATAAGTAGGACCAGATGCCAGCTTGAAGTTTGTACAATCCAAGTGGTACTGTATCACTCACAGGCACACATGAGGACATGTGCTTGGAGTTTCCAAGGGTGGTGCATGCCACTGCTGGTTGCACGCGTTAAGACGGGCGCTTGCAGCTACGCAGCGTGCAGGTGTCGTTTCACGGATGGCATGGGCTGCAACAGGATGCAGCCCGCATGGCCAACGCAAAGCTGTGTGTGCTGATAACACGCGCAAATATTTCTGAACTTCAAGTGACCAGCACAACTTCAAGTCTACACATGTTCCGTCATTGAAGCCTACGGTGCCCATGATGGGCCATTCTGTACACCAACACACATAATTTGAGTGCAAACAGACACCTCATGTGAGCCTTGCACGTTGGTGGGTGCGGCTGGCGGTGCTGCTGCACAATTTTGGTGCTCTTTGTTGGCGGTGCCCGCTGCCACGCGGCGGCCGGCGGCACAATACACACGTGCGACAGCAGCTGCAGGCAGCGGCAACTGCGGCCTCGCTGCCGTCGTAGCATTCTGGCGCTGCTACTGCGCACAGGAGGACATAATGTGAAACGCGCTTGGATCCAAGTCTGATCCAGAAAGTGACTCGTCACAGCAAGTGGAGAGGAAACGCAGGCACACGGTGCCAGGGGGCGCCCCAGGAGACTAGCTACAGGTGACAAAAGCTGCAGCAAGGGCACGTTTGTCACTGCCGCCGTCAGCTGCAGCGCCTGGGCACAGCAGCAGGAGCCTCTTACAAGCTGAGCTTCAGCTGTCCCTCTGACTACCCTAAACGCACGGCAACGAGACTCTCAGAAAACTGCTACCTCACCCGCCTCCCGCCTGATGTTACGAACAGGAAAGTGCTCACATGCAAGCAGCTGCGCCACGCACTATCTGGCGTTGACTGGCCTCACCTGGCCCGCATTCATTCGCACAGCCGCAGCTGCGCCTCCGTGTGCTCGTCTCGACAGCGCAGCAGCGCCTGAGGCTGCACCTAGTCTAGGTGCCAGGAAGGAGGCAGCACCGCGCAGTAGAGCCACCTTCGCCAGGGCCATCAACGCAAGAGACCCAGCCCTGCTCGCTCGCCTCCGCATTGGCGCTCGCCTTCTCTGGTAGCTGCGCCGGCAGCCAGGCACTGCAATGCGGTGTGTGATTGACAACTCACTGATTGTCTGTCAATCTCGCGAATGGGCGTGTCACCCAGAACCTGTGTACACGTTGGAGGCGCTTCGCTACGCTGCGCACGCAGCTGTACTCCCATCATCTCGGTGAGGATTTATGTATGCATACATACACATGTAATACTATGTATGTACACATGTAAATACCATGTATGTATACATACATAGTTGTTTAGTCGCTATGTGTGTAGACTTGTGTGCACGCGTATGTATACCGACATACACTTTAGAAAGCGCCTTCGCAAGGCGGCGCGTATGCAGGCGCGTTCGCCAGCAAGGAAGGCAAGCGACGTGGATGAACCACCGTGACCCTGCCAGTATTATAATATTGAGGCCGGCGCTGTGCTTCAGCCACGGCAGTCCAGACCTCAGCGACCTCACACAATAGTCCATGTGCACTGTGTATGCCACTGTCACGCATCAGGGCATGAGGACACGCAATATGTTTGGCACTGCCGTCATGACACCCAGCAATTTGTGGGACCTGCATGAATTTGATGTGAAAGAAACCTAAAAGGCTGCTAAGCCCAGATACTGCCGTGGCTGGGGCAAAATGCCGGGCGGAAGCCTGTGGGGTGATTTTGTCCACCTGGTGAAAAGGATCAGACCATGTATGTGTGTGCAGGACACATGTGTGCACATGCGGTCATGCCGCCCCAGCCAGCCTCCGCAGCCAACTTGGTTGTGCCGTGCATGCACACCTGTACACCTACTTTTGTGCCAGCCACAGCCGTCCGAGGTGCAAGCAAAGTGGCTGCAACCCCCAACTGAAACATCATGCTCAAGCCATGGCAGAAGCACCAGCACGACCCATACGCCACTGGCGAGGGGGGGGGGCAGCAAAGCCGAACGCAGGCGCGGCCATCGATGATGCAGATGTGATGCTTCATTCGTAAAGTCATCGCGCTGTGAACGAGGAGTGTGTGTGTGTGTGTGCACGTGCTGTGTATCATGTGTTCAGCGCGTGCACGCGCCGCTGCGTGCTCCGCGGCACGCCGCCTGCGCTGCCCTGCAGTTGCCCAAGCCACGCTCCAGGCTGCCGCCGCCGCGCGTGTGTGCGCCCAACAGGGGCCTGCGCTCACACTGCTGCCGAAACAACGGCGGCAACCCAGAGGCAAGCACCTGCCACGCCGGCCGGTGCCACGTTGCCTCGTCGACAGCGGCCAGCGTCACGGCGCGCTCTTGCCAGGCACCGCGACGCCCTGTGCCCCTCCAAAGCTTGTACCAGAGGGCAGCATGCCAGCACAAAGCGGCGAGCCTCGAGGCTGCCGGTGCAGCTGCCGTATGGGCGCACACAGACTGGCTGGCTCCGTGCACTTGCTGAGCACAGCTGCTCCGTGGCACACACTTGCAGGGCGCCGCTGGCGGTGGTGCCTGCGCCAGCCGTGAGGCCACCAGCGCGGCGGAGCACCGGGGGGGCCGAAGGGCGGGGTGCCTCGTGCCAGCCCGCATTCGCAGCTAGGGCATGGGCGCTTTTGCTGGCGTCGCCGCGCCTTGTTGCGCGCCTGCAACGGCCGCCTGGGGCCGGCCCGTGGCAGCTCGCGCACAGCGCTGCTGGCGCAACCGACCGCAGCTGCTGAGTGGTGCGGCAGCCGCTGGCGCGCGGCGCCTGCTCTGGTCCAGTGACGGCTGGTTTGCCACCACCGAAGCGCCAGCGGCGGGACCGCAGCAACTGCACGCAGTCGACCACCCGCGCTGCCACATGCGGCAGGCACTTCGGGGCGCGCCGGGCGCTGACTGCATGGCTGCCAGGCAGTGGTGGTGGGGCTAGCACAGTGGGGTGTCCCCCAGGGGAGGATGAGGCCTAGCGGGTGGCGCGAGGCAAGCGCGTCACGCGCTGAGCAGGGCGGGGGCGGGCGGGAAGTCCTTGAGGTGCTTTTCGGCGTGCGGCGCCCACACGTCCGCGAGCGAGAACTCAACCTTGAGGCTCTGCGCCATGCCCCTGCGCGTTCTCAGACAGTGCAGGGGTACAGGTGTGCAGCGGCGGCGGCGGCAGAGAGTTAGCGGCTGGCAGTTGTGGGTGCTGACGGCGTGGTGGGTTGCAAAGGGGTGGACCCCCGGGTGCATTCACAGGTCCGCGGAGAGGTGGTGTTGGGGTGTTGCACCTTCGTCGTCGTCGTGCGGGCGGGTTGCGGGGGCTGTGATGGCAAGACCGTAGTAGTTAGGCCAGGGCGTGTAACAGCATGTTATCAACACCGGCAGTATGTAAGAAAACGAACTACAGTGCACTGGCAATTTAGTGCTGGGTAGTGTCACCCCTATCACCCTGCAGTAAAGCAAGGCCCGCACTAAATCATATAGGGCGTTGTGTTTTGTTTATACAGAAGCATGTGGTCTGTGACAGGTCTTTGGACCCCGCGCTAAACCGCATACCGCACTAAATCAAGGCTCACTAAATCGCGAGTGCACTGCGCAGAATGCGGAATACGGCGCATGTGGTGTGCAGTTGCGGTTGCACTATTAGGTTACGCGCCGCACACTGAAGTGGCATGAGGTCCCGTACATATATGTACTACTGTAACACTTCTACTGTAGTACATCATACGGCGCACAACAAAGCATGTCACACGCGGCGACCCATCGCTACAGGAGCACGTGGCGAATTTTTCAAACGCAGGCGTTTCGCGCGGCCCCAGTCACCCAGAGCTGGCTGCGCTCACGCATGCGCGGTGGGTGCACCACTCTGGGCGGGCGCGTGGCGCGCTTGCCTGAACATGAGGGCAGCCCTGAGGACAAAATAGAGGTCCTGCGGGTACTGGCGCACGGAGTTGAGCTTGAGCACGTTGCCCTGGCTGAAGGGGTTGAAGTCTAGGCCCGGCACCGTCTTCGTGTCAAACATGACCAGCGCCAGCTGCGGGGGTTGGGTGGCGGCAGCAGCACGTATGGCACAGCGAGTGTGAGCCAGGCGGTGTGAAGCAGACGTTGCGGCGGCCGCTGCGGCGGCGCGGCGCCGGTGATGCGTGGACGCGCTTCTGCGCTTTGAGGGGTGGTACATGGACCCCGCGAAACGCACAAGCGTGGCGGCCCAACCAGCGGCGACGCCAGCGCAGGCGCTCTGAAGAGGAGTGACCGTCACTGGTACAGTCTGTTGAGGCATCTTTCGCTAGGGTGCGAGAACGTCGGCAGCTGATGCAATCTGTGACAGGCCGGCGCCTTGTGAAGGTACCGCCCAAGGCAGGTCGAGCCCTACCACGCCGGCGGCTCAGGCCTGCCCGCTAGCAGCACTTGTTGCTCTCAACTGTTCAGAAAACTTTAGGTGTTCGTGGGCATACGCTGATGGGCAATAACACCATGCCACGAGTGTGCTGGCGGGCATGGCGGGCGTGGGCTCTTGCCCGCCCACAAGTGCAAACAAATAAAGGGCATTTCGCATATATGCTCGGCAGTTTTTGTGAGCACGCAGGGCGCAGCAGCTGGCAGCAGCTCAATTTCTGCGGAGCGAGTGAGCTGCTGCTACCGTGCGCAGGCTGGGGCAGCGAAAAAAAAAAAGGCAGGCCACGGGCTGGGGGCCGTGCCGCAGGTGCGGGGGGCGCTAGGGTGTGCCCTGCCCCCCCCCCCCCCTGAGTGAAAATATAAGATGAATAAAAAACATGAAGAGGTGGCACGCGTGGCCATGGTGACGCGCACCTTTTCGATGCTGTCGGCGTCGTCGGGATTCTCGAGGACGATGTCGAGCCCCTTGAAGGCGGCCACAATCTCATCGCGCCCCTTCCCGCGCGCGATGGCCAGCACCATGCGCGCAAACCTGCGCCCGCGCGGCAGGAGACCAACTTTTGTTACCTATGTCAAACATTGAGGTACGTTATTTCATAAGCACATGTGGAAGAGCACTTGGACAGTGTCAGGCGCGCGCCTGATGCGTTGCGGGTCTCGCTTCAGTGCGCGGGGTGCGAGGGGGGCGGGGGGCGGGGGCGGGTACAACGCCCCTGCTGATGCGCAAGTGGCCCTGTGCTACACGGCGGCTCTGCTGGGCAAACCTGCGCCCGGGCGGCAGGAGGCAAGCTCGTTACGTACTTCATAGTGAGATAGTAGTCGTGTTTCGTAAGTACTGCAGTAGCACATATCATATGCCAGGCTTACATCAAAGTGCGCAGCGCTGAGCTCTGCCGTCCCGTTCGCAAGCAACGGCATGTCCGGTCGTGCTTTTTTTCCGGTCACACGCGCGCCGTGCGCACAGCGCTTTCCGCGCCCTAACCGGAGGTTAATGGGGGCACAAATGGAAGCGCGCTTGTGAAGCACGCACATTTTCCCATGCACATGCACAGTGGCAGACACACTGACGCAGTGCCGGTCTCGCTTCGCTGCGCGGGGTGTGAGGGGGCCCGGGCGAGGCGGCGGCGGCAGTACAACTCCCTACCAAAGCACGAGTGACACCGCGATACACAGCTGCTCAGCTGCCGGGCTCACACCCACCTGGTCCGAGAGTCGATGTCCAGCTCCTTCACCTGTCCCCAGTCCAGCAGTCCCACCCGCAGCCTGGGCGTGTTCAGGCCCAGGAGGCCCAGCACAAGGCCCGTCGGCCCCCAGGCTCGCCCCTGGTATGTGTCATCGCGGCAGTCATTTGTGCACCGCGCATGAGCGAGTGGGCAGCGGCGGCGTGGGTGGACATCACAGCGTGTGGCACGTGAGTTCCATGCCACAACATACTTCGTACCAGGCTTCTTTGTGGTAGCCCCACCCACATGCCGGCAGCCACATGCCGGCAGGTGTCGTGCACGCCGCGCGCGTGCGCGGGGGTCCGTGCCCCCCCGTGAGCGCACACGTTTCATGCATGCCAGCCTGTCATCTGCAGCCTCTCGCCAAGCATCACTCAGTCCGCAGGCGCCCACAACCGGCTGGCCTTTTGCGCACAACCGCACGCACCACGGTTGGGAGAACAATGCGCGTGGCACTTGGCTGCACCCACGGGCACACGTCAAAATCGGTCACACGGCGGCGGCGCCACGTAGCACGCTTATATTATGTACATTACATGTGTATGCATACTACACAGCATTGTACGAGTACACCTTTTTTTGTAAAATGCATGTATGTATACACATGTACCTATCTGTAGACATGGTGCTGGAGGCGGCGTTTTACGGGCCGTGCCCCCCCGCCGTGGCACGGAAGCAGGCACCACATGCATTAGTTCACCAGCAGTATTACATCATGGACTTCTTGAAGTATACTCGAAGTACTTCAACAAGTATTATGTATGCACACGGGCACGCACCTCGGGCATGATGACAATGTTGCCGGGGTGCAGGTCCGCGTTGAAGAGGCCCTCCCCAAAAATCATGTAGCCCCACGCGTCCGCGAGCGTCTGCAGCAGTCGCGCGCCGATGCGCCGCCGCAGGCTCTTGAAGCGCTCCCGCTCCCCGCGCTTGATGCTCGCCAGGCTCTGCCCCTCCACAAAGGACATGACCTGCGTTTGGGGTGGTGTTCGTGCGCGGTGGTTGGCACGTAGGTTTACGCAAAAACATACACTCCAGAAGTACTCGTTGTGTGAGCAAGCCATGTACGCCGTGTATGGGGCATGTATGTACACCTAGTAGTATACAGGGTAGGGTTAGGGGTGTACGTGCAATGTTTTGAAACACACAGTGATAGTAACAGCTTGGCGCCGGCGTGTGTGGGCAATGCTGGTGCTCTCGCTTGGTGGCTTGCCCACCATGGTAAGTTATTGCATATGTTTTGACATGAAAAAAAACGCCCTTACTTCTGAAGTGTACATGTTCGTGCCACCCCATTGGCACGCAAGCAAGTGACAGCAACCAAAAAATAGTCACTGCCCTGTGCTCTGCAGCTGCGGCGGGGCGGGTGCGCGCGCGCGTGACCAAAAAGTAGTGGCGTGTGTGTTACGGTTTGTCTGGCAGGCGGAACGCAGCTACCCCACAGCAAAGCAACGGCCTCGGACGGCTCACCAGCAGACGGGCGACGGTACCAGACTGCATGCATGCCAGAGGGCATGCCACATGCCAGATGGCATGCCACATGCCAGTGGCATGTGGCACATGCCAATGGGCATGCCACATGCCAGAGCGCATGTCACGTGCCATGCCACGTGCCAATGGGCATGCCACATGCCAGAGGGCATGCCACGTGCCAGAGCGCATGGGCACATGCCAGTGGGCATGCCACATGCCAGAGTGCATGCCACATGCCGGAGGGCATGGCTCAGGGATGGCGCTACTTTCCTTTGGGACGTGCTTACCCACCACTGGCCCTTGGGCGCCCTTCTGTGGTTGTTTGCAGTGCCCTCTGTGCGCCAGGAGCTGCCGCTACTAACGCTCGCGTTCTGTCAACCGGTTGCTCACCAGCAGGCGCTTGGTGGCCATGGCGGGCGACAGCACCAGACTGCATGCATGCCACATGCCAGAAGGCATGCCGCATGCCATTGGGCATACCACATGCCGGAGCGCATGCCACATGCCAGGCGGCATGCCGCATCACAGCTAACGAATGGTACGCTTTCCAACTAGTTCCGGGACCAGCGCCGGGCCCTTGGGTGCCCTTCTGTGGTCCTTTGCCGTGCATTCTGCGCGCCAGGAGCTGCTGCTGATGCTCGCGCTTTTCAACCGGTTGCTCACCAGCAGGCGCTTGGTGGCCATGACGGGCGACGGCACCGTGATGAGCTCCCCCTCACGCACGTGCCCCTTGAGCGACAGGCGCATGCGCTCCATGACGCGCCCCTCGTACGTGAAGTCGAACTCGTGCTTGATCTGCCGCGACAGCTCGCGCAGGCTGCGCGCGCGGGTCACGGCGCGGCAGCGCACGAGCACGCACGACGCACATGCATGAACTTGTATGTAGCCACATGACTGTTATTTTTGTTGGGCTTGGTTCTTGTGGCATCCAGCAGCACAAGATAATTCTGAGGCCCTTTTAAAAGGGCCTTCAACTACGAGATGCAAATGCTGAATGGACTCTTGCACGCCCACAAGAGCAAACACACGAAAGCACCAACACACGAAAGCACCAAAAAGCTAGTCCAAGGCAGGAAAATCAGGACTTGTGAGGCGTGCTGCGCGCTCTGCGCCACTGGCGCGCGGCGCCACCCGATGGGCGAGGTGCCAGGTGGTTGGACTGGCTGAGGGGGGGACACGGTGCTTGAGGCATGCGCGTGCGCCCATGAGAGGGCCCACCTGCTGAGTATGTCGAAATTCAGCTCGAAGCGCTGCAGAAAGGAGGCCAGGACGGCCAGGTTCCGGAGGTCCCCCAGCATGACCTGCGCGCGCGCGGCGAGGCGCGTGCGTGGGGCCGTGAGGCTTGCGACGTGGAGAGCGGCATGCTTGTGGGGAGGCGCACGGGAGCGCGTGCCGCCGCGTGCGGTACTGCCAAGGTACATAAAAAGTATAGGCGCTAGGCAATGCAAGTTTTGACCACTTGGGTGGGGTCCCAGGCGTGTGCGGGGTGCATGCAGGTAGCGCACCAACCTGCTGTACAGCGCGAGGCACTGGCACATGTGCCGTAGGTATCGGGGTATAAGACCCCCCCTTGGTATAACCCCCCCCCCCCGAATAAGAACCCCCCGGTTTTGCGGACGAGGGGCGTGTGGCAGCAAGACCCGGGGTAAGCGCTATATACCGGTATAAATTTGTATACTTCTGAAGTAGAGTAGGAAAATGTGGTATAAGACCCCCCCCCCCGAATAAGAACCCCCCGGTGTTAGCGACGGCCGGCGCTCGGCGACACAACCGGGGGGTCTTATACCCCGATATCTACGGT
>JAULBY010020499.1:0-18872 GCA_032358315.1 Ophiocytium majus | reverse complement strand
GCGCCTGCTCGGCCGCGTGCAGGCGCTGCGACGCGCGCAGCGCCGAGCACTTGGTCGCCAGCACCGCGCGGAGCTCCGCGAGCGCGCCGTCGCTGCTGCCGTGGTCCTCCCCCTCGCCCTGTGGCTGCTGAGCACACGGGCTGTGCTCCTCCTGCTGCTGAGCACACCCCTGGAGCTGCTGAGCACAGCCCAGCCCCTGCAGCGCGCTGCCTCCGTCGCCAGGCTCAAAATGCAGGCGCCGCGCCACCGGCGCCGCTCCCTCGCCGCCGCTCACGCCGGGAGATGTGGGTGGGGCCTCGGCAGCACGCAGCAGTGCCGCGGCGCCCACGTGCTGCCGCAGCTCGTGCAGCTGCTGCTCAGCAGAGGCCCACTTGTGCTCAGCGGCATCGCGCTCCGCGGTCAGCGCGCCCAGCTGCACCTGCACGCCGTCCGCGAACCGTTCCCACTCCGCCACCAGCGCGCCGTACTGCACCTCGAGCGCCGCCGCCGCGTCCTCCGCCTCCTCCGCGCGCGCCGACAGCTCCGAGTTGCGGCTGAGCAGCTCCCCTTTTGTGCTCAGCAGCTCCTCGCGTTCCTGCTGGAGCGCCTCGCGCCGCTGCAACGCGTCCGTGAGCTGCGCCTGCAGCGCGGCGTGTGTGCTCAGCAGCGCCTGGTACTGGGCCACCGCGGTGTCGCCGTACTCCGCCGCCGCCGCCAGCTGCGACTGCAGCAGCGCATTGCTGCTGCGCATGTACTGCTTGGTGCTCAGCAGCTCGTCCCTCTCCTGCACCAGCTCCACGCCACGCTCCACCGCCGCCGTCAGCTGCGACTGCAGCAGCGCGTTGCTGTTGAGCATGTCCTGCTTGGTGCTCAGCAGCTCGTCCCTCTCCTGCCCCAGCTCCACACCACGCTCCGTCGCCGCCGCCAGCTGCGACTTCAGCTGCTCATTGCTGCTGAGCATGTGCTGCTTGGTGCTCAGCAGCTCGTCGCGCTCCTGCTCCAGTGCCGCCTCTCGCGCAGCAGCCACTGTCAGCTTCGCCTCCAGCTGTGCGGCGTTGCTGAGCAGCTGCTCCTTTGTGCTCAGCAGCTCATCACGCTCCTGCGAGACGCTGTCGCCGCACTCCACCGCCGCCGCCAGCTGCGACTGCAGGTCCACGTTGCTGCTGAGCACGTCCTGCTTTGTGCTGAGCAGCTCATCGCGCTCCTTCTCCAGTGCCGCCTCCCGTGCAGCAGCTGATGTCAGCTTCGCCTGCAGCTGTGCAGTGCTGCTGAGCAGCTGCTCCTTTGTGCTCAGCAGCTCATCACGCTCTTGCGAGACGCTGTCGCCGCACACCACGGCCGCTGCAAGCTGTGACTGCAGCAGCGCATTGCTGCTGAGCACCTGCTGCTTGGTGCTCAGCAGCTCATCCCGCTCCTGCGTCACAGCATCCCGGTGCTCCGTAGCTGCTGACAGTTGCGTCTCCAGCTGCGCCCTGTTGCTCAGCAGCTCGTCCCGCTCCTGCTCCAGTGCCTCCCCGCGTCCAGCGGCTGCGGACAGCTGCGCCTCCAGCTGCGCGTTACTGCTGAGCAGCTGCTCCTTGGTGCTCAGCAGTAGGGCCCGCTCCCGCTCCAGTGCCGCCTCCGCGCCAGCAGCACTATCAAGCTGTGACTGCAGCAGCGCCGTGCCGCTCAGCAGCTGGTCCCTAGTGCTCAGCAGCTGACTGCGCTCCTGTGCCAGTGCGGCGCCACGCCGCACTTCATCCGCCAGCTGCGTCTCGAGCAGCGCCTTGCCGCTGAGCAGCTGCTCCTGACTGCTTAGCAGCTCCTGCCGCTCCTGCGCGAGACCGTCACCACGCGCCACCGCGGCCGCAAGCTGTTCCTGCACCGCCGCTGTGATGGTGAGCAGCTGCTGCTTGGTGCTCAGCAGCTCGTCGCGCTCCTGCGTCAGACCGCCGCTGCACTGCACAGCCTCCGCCAGCTGCGCCCGCAGCGCCGACATACTGCTGAGCAGCTCCTCCTTAGTGCTCAGCAGGTCGTCCCGCTCCTGCACCAGCGCCTCCTGCAGCTTCGCGGCTTCCGCAAGCTGCCCCTCCAGCAGCGACTTGCTGCTGAGCAGCTGCGACTTGCTGCTCAGCAGCTCGTCACGCTCTGCGCCCAGCGCCCTGCCGCTCTCCGCAGCGTCCGCGAGCTGCGCCTCCAGCAGCGCATGTCCGGCCGCCAGCTGCTTCCTGCTGCTGAGCAGGCGTTTCTTGCTGCTCAGCAGCTCGTCCCGCTCCTGGTCCAGTGATGCCCGCCTCTCCGCGCCCTCCGCCACCTGCGCCTCCAGCGTTGCGACGGTGCTCAGCAGCTGCTTGCGCGCCGCCGCCAGCCGCTTCTTGGTGCTCAGCAGCTCGTCGCGCTCCCCCGCCAGCGCGACCCCGCGCTGGACAGCGTCTGCCAGCTGCGTCTGCAGCGCTGCATTGCTGCTGAGCAGGGAATCACGCTCTGTGCTCCCTGCGACCTCGAGCTCCGCGGCCTGCGCCACCTGCGCCTGCAGCTCCGCGCTGCTGCTGAGCAGCTGCGCCTGCATGCTCAGCAGCTGGTCACGCTCCGCCGACAGCGTGTCGCGGCAGCGCGCGGCCTCCGCCAGCTGCGCCTTCAGCTGCGTGGCGCTATCCAGCAGGCGCTCGCTGCTGCTGAGCAAGCCATCCCGCTCCAGCGTGAGAGCATCCGCCCTCTGCGCGGTCTCACCCAGCTGCGCCTCCACCGCCGCATTGCTGCTGAGCAGCTGCTCCTTTGTACTCAGCAGCTCAGCGCGCTCGGCGATGAGCGCGTCGCGCTGGTCTGATGCATCTGTCAATTGGCCCGTCAGTGCCGCACTGCTGCTGAGCAGACACTGCCTGGCGCTCACCGACTCGTCCCGTTCCGCCGCGAGCGCACTGCGGCACTCGGACATCTCCGCCAGCTGCGCCTCCAGCGCTGCAGTGCTGCTGAGCAGCTGCTCCTTGGTGCTCAGCAGCTCCTCCTGCTCAGCTGTCAGCGCATCCCGAAGTGCTGCAGCCTCTGCCAGCTGCGCCTCCAGCACCGCGTTGCTGCTGAGCAGGTCTTGCTTGGTGCTCAGCAGCTCGTTTCGCTCCTCCGTGAGTGCATCACGGCACTCCGCAGTCCCCACGAGCTCCGACCGCAGTGATGCATTGCTGCTGAGCAGCTGCTCCCTTGTGCTCAGCAGCTCGTCCCGCTCCGCACAGACCGTGTCGCGGCACTCCGATGTCTCCGCCAGTTGCGCCTGCAGCTGCGTGGTTGTGCTGAGCAGTTGCTCCTTGGTGCTCAGCAGCTCCACCCGCGCCACTGCCAGTGTGTCACGCTCCTGCGCCGCACTCTCCAGCTGCGCCTCCAACTGTGTGGTGCTGCTGAGCAGCTGCGCCTGAGTGCTCAGCAGCTCGTCCCGCTCCTGTGCCAACGCATCCCGGCACAGTGCGGTCTCCGCCAGCTGCGCCTCCAGAGATGCGTTGCTGCTGAGCAGCTGCTCCTTCGTGCTCAGCAGCGCCTGGCCCTCCACTACTAGTGCATCACGCTCCTGCGCCGTATCAACCAGCTGCGCCTCCAGTGCTGCGTTGCTGCTGAGCAGCTGCTCCTTGGTGCTCAGCAGTGCATCCCGCTCCACACACAGTGTGTCGCGGCTTTCAGTTGTCTCCACCATTTGCGCCTCCAGCTGCGCGGTTGTGCCGAGCAGCTGCTCCTTGGTGCTCAGCAGCTGGTCCCGCTCCGCCGACAGCGCGTCACGGCACCCAGTTGTCTCCGCCAGTTGCGCCTCCAGCTGCGCAGTGGTGCTGAGCAGCTGCTCCTTGGTGCTCAGCAGCTCATCCCGCTCCGCCGACAGCACATCATGCTGCTGCGCTGCATCCACCAGGTGCACCTCCAGCTGTGCAGTGGTGCTGAGCAGCTGCTCCTTGGTGCTCAGCAGCTCATCCCGCTCCGACGACAGCGCACCATGCTGCTGCGCTGCATCCGCGAGCTGCGCCTGCAGTGCCGCAGTGCCACTGAGCAGCTGCTCCTTGGTGCTCAGCAGCTCATCACGCTCCAGCGACAGCGCATCCCGGCGCTCCACCGCCTCCGCCAGCTGCGCCTCCAGCGCCGCGCCGCTGGTCGCCAGCTGCTTCTTGCTGCTGAGCAGGCGCTTCCTTGTGCTCAGCAGCTCGTCCCGCTCCTTCCCCAGCGCGTCGCACTTGCCGGACGCCTCTGCCAGCTGCGCCTCAAGCGCCGCGTTGCTGCTCAGCAGCTGCTTGCGCGCGGCCAGCAGGCGCTTTTTGCTGCTGAGCAGGTCATCACGCTCCACGGACAGCGCATCCCGGCACTGCGCTGCCTCCGCCAGCTGCGCCTCCAGTGCCGTGTTGCTGCTGAGCAGCTGCGCCCTCGTGCTCAGCAGTGCCTGAACGGTAAGGCAGTGCAGTGAGGTATGTGTGAGGTTCACTGGCTGCACTGGCGAATGCGAGTTTGCGAACCTTTCAACATGGTTCACCCCTGAAATGGTTCAAGTTCAGCAACCTTTGCCCGTTACGTCGGGTGTGCACATGCCCTCATGTCTCTACGACTAATACACAAACTTCGGTGCGCACACTCCCCCATGTCTCTATGACTATATACACGTCAGGTTTGTATTGCACAGTCCGTGTTCGCTCGGGACGGGTGCATTGGGGCAGACTAGGGTCCACAACATTTTCGCGCGGCAGCCTACAGCTGCCGTTGTTTTTTGGTATGCAAATGCTAGTACTGTAGGTGACACCCCTATCTAATCAGGCTTTTGCACCTGGAAACGGTTTTCATACTCTGAGCACCCCGTCATAGCAGGCAGGTGCAGCGAGTGGTGTTCCTGTGTCATTGGGCGACAGTAAGTACGTCCGGGCTAGCAGAGCCATGCAAGGACATTTTATTAAAATCAAAAACTCATCTTTTCACCAATTGGCGCAAGCTCTGGGCATTGATTCATGAACGCTCATCGCTCCAACCGAAACTTGACCAATGGGATGCAATGCGTACTTTTTCGTACGGCAGCTGTGCCGCAGTCACAGGCACCCACACGCGTTCGCAGGCAGTCCGCCACCAGTGGTGGCCGAAAGCCATAAACCAAAGCCGCCTCTGCACCGGTGAATGCAATGCGCATGTCACCTCAAAAATCCTTTCATCTATCACACCACTGAAATACTTCAGATGTATAAAGCGGGATTGGAGCAACGGCAAAGGCCACTGTTAACTTTTCACGCTTGGGCCCTGGCACCAGTACTGGCATGCAGGCAGCATGGTGGCGTCGGACATGTGGGCGTCTTGGATACTTGGAAGTACTTCGAAGTACTTCAGAAGTACACCTGACAGGCTCTTCCAAAGCACACTGCGCCCAAAACTGTGCACCCCCGCTGCGATAAGACAGGGCTTCACCACCTTACCGGTAAAATCCACTGGGTGGGTTTTATTTTTGCGGTGGGTGCTAGGTGGTACCCTTTCATGCATTGTCGGCCACGCTAAAGCGTGCCTGTCCTCCTTTGTAGGGTGGCAGCAAGTACTTGAAGTAGGAATGTGTACTTCAAGTATAAATTGGCCGCAGGCGGGTGCACATAAATTCTTCGGAAGTACATGCACACCCCAACGGTCATGATTTACGTCATACGTTTGTCACACCGTTGTGTGCCTTGTTAGTGCTATAAACTCTAGTCAAATGATGAGGGAAACAACACATGAGGGCATGCAAATGGTTGCTGCCGGCCACTGTTCCACTGGCCACCCTGAGCAATCATCAGCTTGATATGTTGTGTAACATTTCAAGTGAGCATCCAGACCCCTCCCCCTTTGCTAATCTAAAACTATTTCAGGGGAGCTGGCAGGGAAAAGAACGGTAGGTACAGCAAATGCATGCCTGTGTGGTGGCATTGTGCGCCTGCACAAATGCCGCGATGCCTAGTAACAGACTTGCAGACCTTTTTGCACCACAAGTCAACAACACCGCCACCTCGTAACCCTTTGGCACCACAAATCAAACACCGCACCATAAAAACAAAAGAACACACACAGAAACACCTAAACGCACAGAACAAACTGCATAGTACCAACAGGCACTACAATGTGACGCCCACTTTGCGTTCGTCGGCGCGCACGCGCTCCCCCGCCGCCGCCTCCTGCGCTTCCAGCCGCATAATAAAATACTTCGAAGTAGAACTACAGAACTACTGATAGTACCAACAGGTTTACAATGGGAGTGGGCGTGCTGGCATACATGAAATGAGCTCTTGCACGCCCACAAGTGCAAATGAATGAAACTGCAATGGGAGGCGCACCTTGCGTTCGTCGGCGAGCGCGTGCCCCCTCTCCCCCGCCGTCGCCAGCTGCGCCTCCAGCCACACTAGTAAAATAAAACACAATAAAAACACACAACTACTGATACTACCAATACGTACTACAATGTGACGCCCACCTTGCGTTCGTCGGCGAGCGCGTGCCCCCTCTCCCCCGCCGCCGCCAGCTGTGCCTCCAGCCGCACAGTTCCGCTGAGCAGCCCCTCCTGCGTGCTCAGCAGCTCCTCCCGCTGCTTCCCCAGCACCCCCCGCTGCTCCACAGCCTCCGCCAGCTGCGCCTCCAGCTGCGCAGTTGCGCTGAGCAGCTGCTCGCGTGTGCTCAGCAGGCCATCGCGCTCCACCGCCAGCGCGTCCGCGCGCGCACGCTGCGCCTCCGTGCTGCTGAGCAGCTGCTCTCGCGTGCTCAGCAGCTGCACGCACTCCTCGGAGAGGGCGTCGCGCTGCGCGAGCGCGTCCGTGAGCTGCCACCACGTGGAGTTGCTGCGGCCCTCGGACGCCCGCAGCTGCGCGGCCAGCGCGGCATTGCGCTCGTGCAGCGCCGCCGCCGCGCCCCCTGGAGACGTGTGCGGTGACGGGCGGTACGCAGCCGGCGTGAGGCACAAGGCTTCTTAAGTTTGTTGTGTGTGCAAAATGCTTTGCGGTCACAGTTCGCTATGTACGCACTGGGCGTCATGTTGCCCTTGTGCAGCGCTGCCGCCGCACCCCCTGGAGACATGGGTTCCGTGGTATAAAGTTCTCAGTGTGCGCACTGTGGGCCTGGTTGTGCCCGCAGGGGCAAAGACGGGAGGACGGCGCAGGTGGAACGAGGTATGGGACTTCTGGTAGAAGCATACATTTTTGAAATACTGTAGTGTACATACATACTACTGTAGCACTTATGGTAGCTGCTACCAACATCGAAAAAGTCGCTTGTGGTCAGAGCTCTCGCCCTGCGCGCTGAGCGTGTCGTTGCACACACGCGGCGCCACAACCCTCCTGAGCGCTGAGCAGGTGCAAGTGAGTGAGGCGCTCAACCTGAGGTGTCTATGCTTATAAATATCACATCGAAGCGATCTACATGCGCAAGCAGCAGCAAGAGTGGTGCACGGGTGGCTGCTGTATGCTGCCCGTTCACCACCAACAGTTCCTTTGCAGGTGCGCACATGTATATACGTAACTGCCGGCATGGGTGGCGCAAGCGGTTGCGCACCAGCGCTGGTGCTTTTTCTACTTGTGCTGCTGCTGCTGCCATGGTGCATGTACCAAACCTAGCAACCAATCAATACAGTAGGTGGTGCACGCCCGCAAATTCTCTCATGATCATGTTCCAGGTAAGCAGTGCAGGCGAGCATGGTGCACCTCTACACTGTAGGCACCACACAGACCGAACTCGTACGCCCACAACACTGAGCTGCGCACAGGCACCACTGCTGCCGCTGTTTGCGGTGTCGGCGCTGCTGCTGGTGGTGTTGGCGCACGTGCCGGCGTTGTTGGCGGGCTTTTTGGTGACTTTGCTGCTTCTGCTGCTGTCTGCTGCTCCTCCTACCCGCCGGTACCGCCGGCAGAGCCTTGCTCTCCTTCTGCGAGCAACGCAAGCTGCCTGCAGTCGACACCAGGATGCATGTACCTACAGACGTAACCAAAGCACGTGCAGCCTCCAACACCAGCACCGCCACCAGCGGTCGACAGGGCGGGGACGCAGGTGGCCGGTAACCGGAAGCCGCCGTGACCGGTCCCACAAGAGACCCCTGCCTGCAGCGGCAAGCGGTGACACACCCGCCTCGCGACGCACCATGCGCACACCGCTGCCCATTTCCACCCACGGGCTGCTGCTGCATCTACGCTTGCGCACCCCTGCCCCTGCCTGTAGTGGCTGCCTCTGCACTTGCATGCGCGTGTGCAGTGGGGACCGCTCTCACCTGGGGCAGCAGCTGCAACAGCTATGGCCTTGACTCGTTCCCACCACAGGCTGGCACCGTGGCACACCAACTCCCTCAGCTTGCCCCCGCCTCGCACTGCCAGGGGCATCGACACCAGCCGCGGCGGAAGCGGCTGCTCGTGCCGGGGCCGCTCCTGCAGATGCTGCTGACCCTGCGGCATCCGGCCACCGTCTTGTGTTGTGATCAGGCGCCCGTGTGTGTGTATCGACACAACCAAGTGCGTGTGGGTGAAACGGATGGGTGGCCCTGATATAACCGTTTTCCGTTGCGGTGACGAGCCTTTGGAACCGCGAACGTTCGTTTTGGACTGTTCCCTCACCTCAGAGCGAGGGGGCGCAAACTTTTTGCCGGTTTTGTGTGCTGGGTTTGAACGCACACACAGGCAGAGAGCAGGCAGGCAGCGCACTCGACACGCAACACGCAGCCATGGCGAAAGGTGCACGCGGCAAAGGTTGCCCGCCTCCCCAGCTGCTGCCCCCCGAGGCAAAGCGCCACCGGCGGCCCCGCATGTGGGAGCCAGACGAGCACTGCGGCACCTGGTGCTTCAGTGGCGGCAAGTCAGCATTCACCTCCAGCAACTACAGCAACAGTGGCAGGGCACGCAGCGTGTGCTTCGAGGAGGAGGTGGGGGTGATGCTAATACCCTGCAGACAGGAGCTGGACGCCGGCACTCTGTGGTACTCGTCTCGGGAGCTGCGGGCCATCAGGGCAGCCTTTCAGGAGCGAGTTGCGGCCCTGGCACTGGTGGGGTTGCTGCACGGTGACGGAACCAGCAACAGGGGTGGCGACAGCAGCGACCCATCGCCCTGACACGCTGCTGCAGGGGGCGCCGGAGCGTGGATGTGCTGTGGCAGTGTCATCCGTTCTATGTCCATTGGCTGGCGCTGCTGGGCTGCTGCGGGCGCAACAGAGCCTGCAGCAAACCGCCACCAGACGCTCCGTCGGGCGTTCTCTTCTGCGGCTTGCAGGTGCAAGGTGCACCATGCATGCGGCAGCAGCAGTAGGCGCAGGTGGCGGCGAGCGGGCGTATCCCCGTAGCGGCAGCGCCTGCTTCAGCACTCCCGCGCTGGCTGCTGCTGGCTCCCGCACCGGAACCGGCCGTACTCTCCATGGTTGCTGCAACAGTCCACCCAGGTGAGGGGTTACGTCACGCCATAGACACAGCAGCACCTGCTGCCGGTGTAGCCAAGAGCACGCTGCCGAGGCTCTCAGCCGCCTGCGCGACACGCGTGGCGTACATAGCTCAGTGTCGTCGACGTTGTTTCGTCCCCCCGGCTGCATGCACACGGCAGCTGTGCCCAACCCAGGCATGCCACGGTTGGCTGGCGGGGATTCGATGTATAGCCGCACACGGTTTCCACTACAGGTACGGGTACGGGTGTGGGGGGGGTAGGCGATGGCAGTTGCGACGTTTTGGGTGCTGGCAATGCAGCCTCTGTAGTGGCTGCACACACCCAGGGCATTGACTCCTACACTTTTGCCAACGCTTTGCAAGCGTCATCAATCACACGTTTTTCTTTGTGTTGCTGTGTCTGCGGGTGTGCGGCGTCAGCGTTGTGTGCGGTGTTCCTGTGCCTGCCCTGTGGCTGAAAAGCTTGCAGGTGCTGCGGCTGTTCCGACGCATGTCTATGCCGCCGCACACACTGGCATGCCAGTCGTTCGTTACCCAGCCCTGCAAAATGCAAAAGCACATTTTGCAACACCACCTCTGCAATGGCCGCATGTGCAGCACTGCAGAGAACAATGCATCTGTTGGCGTGCACAGCTAGCATCCCGCCATGTGCACGCAGCCCTCAGGCAGTTTTACGCTGCCGCTGCATGACAATGTGCGCGTGACAGCAGCAGGTGAGGCAGCTGCACACACTGGCTTGCCTGCTCACATGTTTTGCTGCACACACCGCCACCGGGCGCGTCGACCACAAGAGCTGGCTAGCACATCGACAGGCGCGCGCAGCATCCAAAAAGGCAGGCCGGCCCACCGTAAGATGAACCCCGCCGTCTGGAGTCCCAACCTCACACACACCTTGCCATTTTAGCTTGTTGCAGATCCAAGCTGCCACAAGTCACAAAGGCAGGCGGGCAGGGGTCGCACTTGCCCTTTCCACACGATGTTCAACTGGCTGTGAATGCGGTGTGGCTCTGTGTAACCCATGTGTAAGACTGTGCACCAGTTCAGCATCTGCTGCCAGCGGCTATACTGCGCCACAGCCTGGTTACGGCGCTGGCGCCTCTGACAATGCTGCCGGGGGAATGCACGTGTGAATGGAGTGCAACATGTGACAGGCAAGCCTCTGTGTGCGCGCTGGCTGCTGCCCAGCAGCTCAGAGCTGTGCAGCAGCCAATGCTCCAAGGACTGGCTGCAACATGTACCGTGTGGGAGACGCGGTACCTACTACTAGTAGCTCCATTGAACCAGCGCTTCTAGCAGACAAACTCGTGGAGCAGGTGTTGTATGCTGTGAAGGTGTGTCCGCCCGTGCAGCCTGCCTGCACGGGCGTGGTCAGGCCCAGTGCTGCCAGTTGCCAGCGGCATAGCCACCCGCACAGCATGCTTGTTTTTCTACCACACACTGACTCTTCAATAGTCATAACCTGGATGTCAGTGCATCAGCCCGAGCCAGCAGACAGCGCAGTGCCTTTACCATCCCTTTGGTATGCACATGCTGCACTGTGTGACATGTAACATGAAAGCATAGTGACATGGGCAGCGTCCCAGCCTGCCTGCATCATGGTGCTGGCTGGGCAAGGCTCATGGGCAGGGGCACTGCACTCTGCTGAGCTCGCAAATATGCTGTGATTCAGCAAGCACCAGCGCTGAGCAGTCTGCATGAATGCACATGCAAACATACACTTCAGAAGAATAGTGTACGTATACTTCGAACAAAATTCGCAGTATCATACTCTTAGCAGTAGCAGTCTATTTGTGAAGTACTACGTCGAAATACTATTCACCAAGTACTTTTTAGAAGCATACTATGCCGTATAGTACTTCAGTAGTACATGTGTATATGCATGTATATCATGTATGCAGATCTGCATCCGCAAGTCTGTGCTGTGGCGCTGTGTCGTCGCTCACGTGGCGCAGTATGACAGAGTGCAGCATACTGTGATAGCCTGCTCAGCGAGTGCATGCTGCAATTTCAACATGCGCAATGAGAACACTGCAACCGTGCACATGTGAGCAGGCCTGCATCTGCAATCCAGGCTTAGGTATAGCTCCTGATGTCTCATGCTAGTGAGCTGCTGCGGTGTCGTTGGTGCCTGCAGCTGGCCATACAATTGTGGCGATTGTTGCCGCTCGTATGGTGCAGTGTTCACAGTGCGCAGCATCCGCAATGGGTAGAGTGTACACCAAAGGTGGTGCATCACAAAATGACCCACGCTAATGTAGAAGTACTTCACAAGTGTACTTCTGAAGTATGCATGCTGTAGCATGGCGCTGATATTCCGTACAGGGCGCGCATGATCGCATCACAACGGACCCTCCCCTCTGGGAGCTGTGCACCGACACAATTGCTGTATTCAGCCAAATTAGCTTCAACAAATCTACTTGGCAACCGTGCTGGATATTGGGCAGTAATGCGCCTTCGGCCGAATTGGGGGCGCCCTGTACCTAGGTAGTAGCTAGAGAGAGGGGGGCTAGTGGCAGGGCTGGACTTGCCTGTGCCGCGTGCCGGGCTTATGCACGTGCGGACGGTGGAGAACAGTGTGCGGCGCCTGGTACCAGAAATCCATGCTCAGCACTCCTATACCAGCAGTACCAGGCTCCGAGAGGTAACCCATGAAGCGAATCACTACCACACATGCACCTAGCAGTACATGTATGCACACAATCTGTGATATTCATAGAGATGATACTGCAGCAACTTAACTGTAGAAGCATTATGTAGCCTGCATATGGACACCCATAAATCATTGGGCCGATGCTCTGTCACGCGTGCGCCAGCTTCAGGTGACATCACCTGTGCCTTCCTGCTCACAGTCACCGTGTTACTGCCTGTGCTATATGAGAAATGGACAGTCTGCGAGTGAGTGGGGTGCACGCTAGCACTGGTGGCTTCCGCTCTACCAAATCAGCGTGCTGGCGGGGACCGCAGCATGCACCAGCACTGGCAGCAGCTGCCTGAAACACCTCTGATGACGCAGAGGGTGTGGGGAGAGAGTGTGCATCTGCTGTGGCTCAGCTGCATCCGCACCATACGTCATGCCCAATTCGGCCTGTGTCGTAATTGCAGTAAGCGCAGCTGCTGCAACGCACACATGTTTATAACCATTGCATTTATAAATGAACACATCCCATGGTATACATGGACGTCGCAAGCCTGCTGACTTTCGTCGACATCCTCGTCTCAATTTTTGTCTGCATGCACTTCACCGGCATGTTCGTCGTTTACCTTGTTTGATGCAGCCCTACCACACGAGGCTTGACAGCAGGAGGGCCTGGACCATGCTTACCCTCTTTGGTTTAGCTCACACAGGCCCATGTGCACCACCTTTCGGCCCCCCCCATTTTTGTAGTTGTACTCCGAGTGCTTCTCCTACCACTGCGCCTGCAACGCACTAGTTCACCTGGGCTGGCCGGGAGGGCTACGGGCTGCCGAAGGAGCGGGAGATGAAGGTAAGGCTGGCGATGGTGTTGCAGGGAGGTCGCAGTCAGCTACTCCAGCTCTGAAGGTCGGAGGTTCCAAGAGCTGCCTTGATCGCGATATTCGTGGCTCGTCTGGACCTGGTGCTTCCCCAAATGAGTTGCCGCGTGCGCACGCATGCCCACACTCCCCCGGGCCGGGTGCTGAGATGTGGACCGCGGCCGCGCGGTCATTGTGCAGGGAACAAGGGTGCTCACACGCACGCGCGCGCGTCACTGTCGCTGCTGCGCAGCTGCCAATGCATGCTCGCATGCGAATTCGAAACCGTTTTCGTTGCAATCGCTGACCCGCGTGGAACCGGGGAATGGCGACTGGGCCCTTTCTCTCCCTTCGTGAGGGGTTTGCGCAGCTTCTTTTGGCCGGTTTTGTGTGCTGGTTGAAAGAAAGCAGCTTTCTTGCGCACACACACAGAGAGCAGGCAGCACGACACGCAGCCATGGCGAAAGTTGCACGCGGCAAGGGGTGCCCGCCTCCACAGCTGCTGCCGCCCGAGGCGAAGCGCCACCGGCGGCCCCGCATCTGGGAGCCGGAGGACAGCGGCACCTGGTTCAATGGCGGCAAGTCAGCATTCACCGCCAGCAACTACAGCAACAGTGGCAGGGCACGCAGCGTGTGCTTCGAGGAGGAGGTGGGGGTGATGCTAATACCCTGCAGACAGGAGCTGGATACCAGCAACCTCTGGTACTCGTCTCGGGAGCTGCGGGCCATCAGGGCAGCCTTCCAAGAGCGAGTTGCGGCCCTGGCACTGGTGGGGTTGCTGCACGGTGACGGAACCAGCAGGGGTGGCGACAGCAACGACACATCTTCCTGACACGCTGCTGTGGGGAGCGACGGCGCGTGGAGGTGCCGTGGCAGCATCATCGATCCCGAGCCCATGGCCTGCCGCTGCGGGGCTGCTGCGGGCGCAACACAACCAGCAGCAGAACTCCACCAGACGCCAATTCGGTCGGGCGTTCTCTTTTGGGCCTGCCAGGTGAAGGTCATCATGGTTGCGGCAGCAGCAGCTGCTGCGGCACGGGTGGGGCCCGTGCGTCTGGCAGCAGCGCCTGGTGCAGCGCACCGCTGCCATCTGCTGCTGCTGCCCCGCACCGGCGGCCCCCTGCGGGTTGCTGCAACAGTAGTAGGCAGGTGAGGGGTCACGTCACACCGCAGGCACGCAGTAGTAGCACACACCAGGCTTGGTGGCCACCGAACACCACCGAGGCTCGTTGGCTGCCTTTGCGGCGTGCCTGGAGTACATAGCTCGTTGCTGTCGACGTTTTCTCGTTTTGTCCCCGTTGCGTGCACGCGTAAGCGGTGCCCACCACGCACGTCTACTGTAGCTGGGCAGGCACCGTATGCACGGCAAGTCGTCGGGGTTTTGGGGTGGGGAGGGTCGTGCGGTTGCTGATAGTGCCCCAGTCTGCGCCGACAGCACTCATGGCAGGCACATACAGTAGAGGTACCATCCGAGCTGCTGCCTAGGCGTCGCAGCGGCAGCGGCATACACCATAAATCGCACATGTTACCTCTGTGTGCGCAGCGAGTTTGTGCAACACCACCGCGGTGCTGCCACTGCTGCCACTGTCTTTGCATGCTGGTGCTGCCGTTGCTGCATGGCGATGCTGTATACTGCTCCCCGCTGCTTGCTGGGCACCGTTGCACTTGCGCCAGCCAACTGCACGTTCCTGTAGCTGCTGCAGATGCACACATGTCAAAACCATGTCAGTGTTTGCTGGAAGCTGGTGGCCTACTACAGTAGTACAGTAGCTGTGAAACCTGCACCTTCGTTGCACGTCGCGCATGCACTCACGCCAGGCATGACCCGTGGTATGCACTCCACTGACTCGTGGTTGCGCATGTGATGTTTTATGCAACTTTTGCCCCGGCAGGCAGACTATGTCAGCCTCGTGTTGTGCACTTCTGAGCGTACATCGTGCATTATAGTGACCCGGCGGCTCAGCCTACGTAGAAAGCAGCATTTCTTGTTTTTGACTGTACAGAACTGTGAAATCGCGTACATGTTGATGATGGGCATGTGCCCTTCCTTTGTGCGCGCTGGCATGCATGCCCTTGCACGCCCACAAGTGCAAATGAAAAAACTACGGTGAGCATGCAGGGTTACCAAGGAACGAAGTGATGCACGATCTCGGTTGCTGCGAAGCGCAGGCCAGTGCGTTGCGCAAACCAGCCTCTGCACCAGGGGCGGCAGGTGTATGCCGCTGAATGTTGTGCGCACATACAACTCTGTGTGTAGTCACGTGCACGCGGAAGTTGCGAACATGACACGCCGGCAGCGCACGTGACGACGCACCAGCACACGTCCCTCCGGTGGTGCAAACATAACCCATGGGGCGTAAAAGCATTCACGAGTGCGTGGCGCTGCGACTGAACATTCACATGATTGTGGGGGTGGTTACGCATGCACACGCGCCTGCTGCATGCGGACTGGCAACGCGCATGCGCACGGCCAAAACAACAGGCGACAAGGGAACAACAGAGCATGTGCTTACAAACCACTCCAACGTTTTTCACAAATCATTATGCATTGGTACTATGAAAAACACAGGTCCATGTGCGCTCGGGGTCCAAAGTGGCATGCCGTCGCTGTCTGAGCACTGCACGAGCTCAGGAACCGTCCGCAGCACAAGCTCAGGAACCTTCCACTAGCTCAGGAATCGTCCGTGGCGCTAGCTCAGGAACCGCGCCAGGGGGCCATAGAACGTGTCTCGCAGAGCTGCAAATGGCACGGACAACGCACACAACACATGGACAACGGCAACGGGGTAAGACGCAGGTCTACTGAATGGTTGCGCAAAGTGCAGAATTACTGTAAGGGAAGCCTGGCATGTTGCCAGAGCACTACTCTGGACACTGTGAATGTCATGATGGCACGTAGCTAGTGATGGGTCACGGCGTATAACGTATTTTGTACGTTCTACAAAATACGGCGTATTTGTACGTATTTCTACGCCCGGAAACGCGATATACAGTGTATTCCCTGTATAAATACGTTCATGCACATACGTTATACACCGTATTTACATACGTTATACGGCGTATAATGAAAAGTTTGTACGCTGTGACCCATCACTACACGTAGCTGTGGCAGCTTACCAACCGAGCTAGGGAGTGGCAAAATTTGAGGGCGCAGGGCCATGCGCACGTTGGAACGACACAAACAAGAACTCCTGGTATGTTGCCATACTATTTTCTTGCTTGCTGGCGTAGGCGTAGGCGTGAGCTTGTTGGTGCGCATGTGGTGGAAAAGCGTGCCGGTGCGGTGCGCCGCTGCTCAAGTTTTTGTCAGAAAGCAGCAGGTGCCTTCAGCAAGTTGGCTCACAAGAATAAAAAATTATGTGCTAGTTGTCGGGCATCAGCGGCTGGGCATGGGCTTGGTGCCGCACTTGCCAGCGATTGCTGGCATGAACTACCGTGCGGGGTGGCGGCCTCAAATCAGTGCACTGTGCCGTCCAGCGCACTCTGCCACCTGTACCAGTGTATTATGGTAGTGATGGGTCAGGGGTTACAACGTATTATGCATGTTGAGCAAAATGTGCCTTTTTTTAAGCGAAATACGGTGTACATGCCGCATGAATATATTCATCCTTCATAAATATGTATGCGCCATACATGCAATACAGCGTAAACTAAAAATGTTACACGCTGTGGCCCAGCACTTATTTATGAATATGATGGTGTTTTGAAGCAATCGAACATGACAGCCAGCTTGACGTGGTGCTCTCCATTGCCCATGGTCTCCAAGTAGAACTTGCTCTTATTTCTGGAACCACACTGCCTCGTGGTTTGCTCTGTGTTCACAAGCTAAGTGACCTGCGTGTGCTGCTCTTTCTCGCCCACCACAAGCAGCTACACCAGAGCGGTGTAAGGTGTCAGCTGACCCTACAACTATTGCCGCAATGCCGCAGCCATGCTGTCATACAAATGTGCATGCTCCGAATGCAAGAGAGCCCAGTGCTGCTAAATTTGGAGACACACACCACCAAGAAGATTGTGTGTGCTTTCGTGTGTGTGCCTTGCGTCGCCAGGGGCACCATCTGCCAACCGTATTGTATGCGGCACAGGTGCTCTAAGGCAGCAGCCACCGCAACATGTTCTCTACTGACCAACCACTCGGCTAGGTACAAGCCTCTTATCGCCGACACACGGGGCTCACCTTTAGCCCACCACTGTGCATCCCGTGGCGGTGGCGGCGCCTGTAGCTGCTCCCTTTGCTGCTGCAGCAGGTGCTGCGTCGGCAGCGCCCACCCCCTGGCAAACTGCGCGGTTCCCAGAGCCCGCTGGTAGAAGAACGGTGCGGGAGGGGCTACCGCCATCGCTGGCTCCATGACACCGCTTGCGCAGCAGGGGCAGCTGGTGTGGAAGCCTTGCCTCTGCTTGTGCTTGGGCATGCGCTTGCAGTAGACGTACATGGTGCCATTGCGCCGCACGAAGTAGCAATCCTTGCACACCCTGCGCAGGGCACTGCGGACTTTCATGGTGGCACCAGGAGCGCACGCAACAGCACACTGGGACCTCGCTGCGCTGCTGCTGTCTGGACCGCCGCGCGCTCTTCACACCTAAAGTTGTGTGATGCCTCCTTAGTGGATATCGTCTGGACGCGTGCGTAGCGTCACTTTCGCATCATGCAGACGCCGTTCAGACGCCGTTGCCTCCCGCTGCCCTCGTGAAATGTGAAATGTAACTGCCGGCCGGGCGCTGGCCCCGCGGCCAACACACACAACACACAGTTGGCCACGTGGGTGCTGTGCCGGTGATCGTCATCCGTTCATCCGACTCACCGCTCCGTTGCGCGCAGCGCCCAGCAGCGCTCCCCTCCCCCCCCACCATCGTGCCACTGAGAAGGACAGCGCCCGCACCCAAACTCTGCCTTTCCTGCCGCTCCGCCGCCGCCTGGCGCCTCTTGTGGCGGCGCTGCAGGTCCGCCGCATACCTGTCCTTGGTCAGCGTGCGCACACACGCACACCGCCACAGCAACAAGCAGTGTCATGTTGGCAGCAGCGGTGCGGCAAGGCTCCAGCGGCTGCTGCAGTGGCGACAGTGCCAGCAGCACAGCGTCAGGGGACCAGATGATGGGGGAGGGCCTGCTCCAGTTCGACCCTCCCCTGGCGGTTGCATCCACGACGAAGGCAGTGCACGCCATGCATGCTGACCCAGCGCCGTGGGATGGCGTAGTCTCAGTGTGCTACCCAGCTGAAGGGGGCATCAGCGACTACCTGGGTGCGCCCTCGCAGCTGCAGCTGCAGCTGCAACAGCAGCAGCAGGCCACACCCCGTCGCCCAGCCGAGGGCTGCTGCCGCCACCAGCGGTGCTCGCCAGCCGACCACAAGCGCAACATCCACTCCACAGCGCACCAGCATACCGCCAGCCACTGGCTGCAGCAGCCACCCGCCGCAGCAGCCTCCCTCCACCCCGTCCTCACAGCCATGATACCCAACCGCACCTGGACGGACTCCGCACGCACGCAGTGGGTCCAGACCGTCAGCACGAACCAGGCGGGCCGCGCCGAGCTGGCGGGGCTGGCGGGCCGCGTCGACGCTGCCCTTTCGGCACGAGGGGCCCGGGCAGCGCCCCTCTGCCCCTCCCGCGCCCGCATACACTCCGAACTCTTCAACGAGCTCGTCCGCCAGTGCGCCCTCGAGTCCCCCGAGAGGGGGCTCCTGCTGCTGCGCGTGCGCGACGCCGCGAGGGCGGCCCTGGACGCCAGGGCGGAGCTCGCCCGCGACGGCGCCGAGCTCGCCGCTGCCGCACGAGACACGGCAGAGGCACGCGTTGCGGGCGCCTCCGCAGCCCTCACCGCCCTGGGAAGCGAAACCGCCACACTGCGCGCGCGTGCACGTGCACTAGAGGCGGAATCCTCCGCCCTGGAGCACGGCGCGGCGCTCGCGGCGGCGCTGTCGCGCGCGGCGCACGCGCGGGAGATTGAGGAACTGTCCGCGGAAGGGTCCGCGCTGGAGGCGTGCCTGGCGCGCCTGCGGGAGTCGCAGGCGGCGGCGGCCGTGGCGGCGGCGGTGGCGGCGGCGGCGG
>JAULBY010020488.1:0-18880 GCA_032358315.1 Ophiocytium majus | reverse complement strand
CATAGTGGCGAGCTTGTAGCAATTCGGGTCGAAAGAGCCCGAATAGTGGTTCTCCTTGGTCACCTGCATCTCCCTACCCGCGCCGCGCTTGCTGCTTCAGCTGCACGCCTGTGCACACACATACGGGGTAGCTGCGCGTGCCCCAAGTTGGGATTATACAGTTCTAAGTACATACTAGCAGTACATGCGACAGTATTGACACAATGCAGGGTTGATGTGTTACGCTCTGGGTCTTGTACTACTTTGTTACACACCACCCGCATGCAGGCACTGCTGGCCGCATGCATGATGTAAGGGCGAGCGCACCCAGCAGCAGCAGCAGAACAGCGCCAATCAAAATGCAACAGCAGCTCTGCCCAGGGGTGCAATGCTGTCCGTGTTATCACAGGTGTGCTATGCTGGCGCATAGTCAAATCGGCGCCCACGGTAGCAGGGCATGCTTCGCAACGGGTTTTTTTGTACACGTCAACAACGACCACTGAGGCTGCTGTTGTTACAGTGGCAAACGACATCGAACACGACAAAAACTCACAAACTATCTGCACCGTGCTGTAACAAGTAAACTGCCTCTACCGCAGGCCTACCGCACCCAACCCCCAGCTCCAATCACTTCACAGCCTTCACACACCCTCTACAGCCTCGAAAAACCACGCGCACTGCGCACATCGCCCCCCCCTCCATCCCCCCCACCACCATCACCCCCCACAGCATCATGTGTGGGCGGAAGCCAGTGCCCGGGCTCCTCCCCTTGCTCCATTGGTCTGCTGAGCACAGCCTTCACCTGCGCGTACGCAGCGTCAATGGCGCGCTGCCCCTTGTGCATGGCAAAGGGGTGGGGGCGCGGCAGCCCCCTCAGCACGAGAGACACAACCTCCTTGGGGTGGGGGGTCTTGCGGGGGCGCAGGCGGGAGGGGAAGGAGCTGGGCGGCACGATGCCGAGCTCCGGCACGGAGCTGAAGGTGATGTTGAGAATGCGGCGATGGTCTTCCTGTGTGGGATACGCCGGCCAAAGAGTGAGGGTGGTGGCGTTAGTGAGTGATTGAGTGGGTGGGCGTGACGAAAGGAAGCACTGGTGCGTGTTTGTGAGTGGTGGGGTGTGCGTGGGATGCAAGTACCGTGACTTGGTGAGTTGGTGAGGTGTTGGATGGCTCAGTCTGGAAGATGCTTGGAAGTCGCATAAATTGTGTGCACACACTCTGAACGCTTCAGCAGACATGTCATGGTGCCGTGGTTGGCTGCAGGCTAACCACATCTCATGCCTGCACATGGGGTTTGGCATGACATGCCTCTGCAAGGGCATGCAGCAGAGCCATACCTGCCCCTCTTTCTCAATTCCTGAGGGCAGTGGCTGGCACACAACTTGCTGCTTTGGGCGCATCCACGACAACACCACCCGCACTCAGGCACTTACCCCTTCGTCTGGCACCGCCCACAGCCCCGCCGTGTCCATCACCCCGCCGTCCATGAGCACCCCCTGCGGGTGCCACACCGGCTGGAACAGCACCGGGAACGTGCACGACGCGCGCATTGCCAGCGCCACGTCGCCGCTCGTCATGGTGCGCGTCGCCAGCGCGCTCAGGCTGAACCCCGTCATGCCCAGCGGCACGCGGCAGTGCTCAAAAAGGCTAACACCCGGAGGCAGCGACTCCTTGAAGATGGCCTCCAGCGCACGCCCGCGCAGCACGCCGCCCACGCCCACGGGGTCCCAAAAATCGCGGCGCTGGTAGCGCAGCGCGCGCTCCTGCATGTCGGAGGCGGTGAGGCCGGAGGCAAACAGGCCGGCGACGAGGGCGCCCGCGCTGGCGCCGCAGGCGAAGGAGACCCTGTCGCCGCCCAGCAGGCCCGCCTCCTCGAGGGCTTTGAGGGCGCCAATGTGTGCGTAGAAGCCGAAGAAGCACGGCGCAAGCGCGAGCGCGAACTTGCAGCCTGGCTGGCTGAGCCAGGTGGCTAGGGTGGGGGGCTCCACTGCTGTGGTTGAGGTTGCTTCATGTGCGTTGTCGTCTGTACCGAGGACTGTGGGGGTGTTGGTAGCGTCTGCTGTGGCGCAGTGGAGGTTTTCTTGTGGGGCAGCTGCTGCTGCAGATGCTGCTGGCAATTTAGGGGTATCTGGCTGCGGAGGTGGCTGCGGAGCTGGTGATGGGTATGATGGTGTCATGCTGTGCGATCCAGAAGGAGTCCACGCCTGACTTGAATGTGGTCACTGACTTCGTTGTGCTGTACAGCGGGCCACGACCACGGTTGTGGGAGCACCAGCAGTCAGCGGTGGCAGCAGCGGCTCACTCTCCCGGCGCCAGGTGACGCAAGAAGCTGGCACTCCAAATCCGTGTGAAACAACAAAATTTTGAAATAGACTTGAAGTTGTGAAGTTGCTGCTGGTGACGCTCCAATGAAGCTCGGCGTGGTGTATCCACACCAGCGGCAAGCGGCGGCAGCAGCTTTAGGCGTGTGCGCATACCGCACGGACCTGTTGCTGCCGCAGCTGCCAGTACAAATCCGGCTCGTGTAGCCCGCTGTACCTAACAACGGCACTGCAACAGGCAGGCAGCAGCAGCAACATCATGCGATACATCAGCACACGAGATTCGGCGGGAGCCAGCTGCAGCCTGGAAGAGGCTGCGCTGGGCGGCTACGCCCCAGATGGGGGCATGCTACTGCCTGAGACCATTCCAGCGGTCAGCCATGAGCTGCTGTGCCAGTGGCGACGGCTGAGCTACCCTCAGCTGTGCGAGGCCGTGCTGGGGCTCTTCGTGGGGAGCGAACTGCCGGAGCTGCACGACATCTGTCAGAGGGCCTTCAGCAAGTGAGAACACAAAAAAAGAGGGGCTGCTGCTGGTGCACTTGTGGCTTGGAGACTGTTGTGGCCATTGGCGAGTGGTCGCGTGCATTATGTTGCGGGCAGAAGCCGCTGGTGGGCGATAGGATTTGTGTTGGTCTCTGCTACTGCTGGTGCAACATGGGCTAGCATGCACTGCTGGTGGTTATTACTTATGTAGTACACTACGTGCGTCCAGATGCCGCACAGGGCGCTGCTGTTGCATGCATACCGTACCTCCTCGCCCGGTGCACCTTTTATTTCACGGTTGCGCATTACAGTGCAGTCTTCGGCACACGGATGCTCACAATGACATGGACTTGTGACACACAACACAGAGGCAAGACAAGTAGCGACTTGACATGTAGTTTTCACTTTTGCAACTGTTGCGGCACTGCACTGCGCCTGCCAGGTTCGGCTCGCCAGAAGTGGTGGAGGTTGTGCCGCTCCCTGGCACCAGCGCCGCCACTGCTGAGGCCGGCACCCCACTGCAGCTGCACGTGGCAGAGCTCTGGCATGGCCCCTCGCTGGCCTTCAAAGACCTAGGCATGCAGGTGAGGGCGCTACCAACCCATTTTGCTGCAGGATTCCACTGTGTAGGCTTCAAGCATGTTTTTTTTTTCTAGATTTGGGGTTTGGGTTTGCATTTTCATTGGAATTTTTTGGGTGTCTGAAATGGTGTCTGCGGTCTGAAGTAAGCAGCAGATCAGGGGAACATATCAGTTTCCCGCACCCGCCACACCCAGCACCATCCTTGCTGTCACCAACTGGCCTGCCGGCCTGAGCCACACACGTCATGCCTGGGTATGCTTTTCCTGCCTCGGATGCCAGGCCTGACAATGACTGTGAGAGCAGCCCGCAACCAACCTTGACGGCCGCTTGGGCCAGGTCTGCTGTGGTTTTTCTGTAGTACAATAGTAGGTGCTTTATGTGCTTCATAGTATTCGTGTGTTCATGGACATGCTGTGGGTCCCTTCCAGGCCTGCAAATGCAAAAAAAATATATGCCCTATGCCCAAATGGAAACCCCACCCTCGAAGGTGGCATGCCTAGCGCTACAGGCACTGTGGCGACACGCTCCGCCGCTCGCAGCAGCACCGATCACCACACAGAGCCCCCGCTACTCCCCCACTACACCAACTACTCATCCGCCCACATAAAGCCCCTACTCTCGCAGGTGCTGTGCCAAGCCCTACAGGCCCTGGTGACGCGCCCCGGCTCCGGCGGCGCCGGCCGCCGCACGGTGCTCGTCAACAAGTGCCCACTACTCTTACTATTCACGCCCACATAAAACCCCTACTATCGCAGGTGCTATGCCAAGCCCTGCAGGCGCTCGTGACACGTCCCGGCTCCGGCGTCGCCGGCCGCCGCACGGTGGTCGTCAGCACCTCCGGTGACACCGGCCCCAGCGCGCTCCAGGCCGTCACAGACACTCCCAACCTAGACTGCGTGGTTCTGTACCCTCTGGGGCGGGTGAGCCCCGTTCAGGAGGCCCAGATGCTGGCGCGGCGCCACGACAAAAACTGCGTGGTGGTGGCGTGTGAGGGGACGAGTGACGACATGGACGTGCCCTGTGGGGGGGTCTTTGGGGACACGCGCTTTCGCACGCAGCACGCGCTGGGGACCGTCAACAGTGTCAACATTCTGCGGCTGCTGGCGCAGGTGGCGCACTTTTTCTACGCCTACTGCAGGGCCGTGCCCGCCTGCGCCTGCCGCCGCTGCGTGGCTGCCGACAGCGGTGGTGATGGCGGCAGTGGCGGTGGTGGCGGCAGCGGTGGCGCCGGCGGTGGCAGCAGCAGTGGTGGCGGCGGCAGCAGTGGCAGCGGTACCGGCAGCAACAGCAGCGGCAGCAGCGGCAGCGCCGCGGCTGCGGAGAGTGGACCCCCCCGCGTGGTGTTTGCAGTTCCCACCGGCGCTGCGGGAAACGTGGCGGCGGGCGTTATTGCTCAGCAGATGGGCCTGCCGGTGGCGGGGTGGGTGGTGGCCGTCAACAGAAACGACGTGCTGCACCGAATGCTGAGCACGGGGGTGCTGCAGAAGGGGCGGGAGGTGGCACAGACGAGCGCGCCCGCCATGGACATACAGGCGCCGTACAAGTGAGCTGGTGTGCCGCTAGTTGTGCTGGCAGCTGTTGGTTATAGATGAGGGCTGAAGCAGTGTGGTGGCGTGTGTGCGTGCGACAATGTGGCGCAGTGTATGGCGGGCGCGGTCAGCTGATGGTTGTTGCCAAGGCAATGTGGTAGAGTGCATGTGTGTGTGTCGGGTCGGCATCAATCACACGGCATGAGCGTGCGAGCCGGTGAAGGCACCATGCTCGATTGACACGCACTTTCAAGCTGGCAAGCCACGCTTGTTTGCACGGGAGGTACCCGTTAACCTGTACATTGCACCCCACACCACGCTCATGAGCCCACATCTCCCTCCCCTGCACCCGCCACCACACCCCACCCTGCCCATCTCCACCCCCACCCAACCCACTCCCTCTCTACCCCTGCACTCACCACACCGTCACCAACGTCACCCACCGCACACACAGCGTGGAGCGCCTCTTCCACCTGCTGTGGCCACCCGGCGATCCCCCCGCGGCGCGCGCCGCCGCCATCCGCGCCGCCATGGCCGCCTTCTATGCCGGCGGCGCCGTGCCGCTGCCGCCCGCCCTCACCGCCCGCTTCCGCCAGCTGGGCTTCATCTCTCGCTCCGTGTCCGGCACCGACGCGGCCGCGGCCATGCGCAGTGTGCGCACGCGAGACGGCTATGTGGTGGACCCGCACACGGCGGTTGGAGTTGCGGCGGTGCTGGACACTGCTGCTGAGCTCGTGGCGGCGCCGGGTGCTCAGCAGCCGCGGGGGGCGGCGGTGGTGGTCTGCATGGGCTGCGCGCACCCCGCCAAGTTTCCTGAGACGCTGAGGAGTGCGCTGCAGCTGCCGAGCGAGGAGGCGGCGCTGGCGGCGGTGCCGAACCGCGACCATGCGTGCGTGGCGGCAACGCTCGCGGCAACGCGGGAGCTGGTGGGAGGAGAGGGGGGGGCGGCGGCGGCGGCGGCGGAGGTGGAGGTGTTCAGGCGGGGGGAGGACTGGCTTGAGAAGCTGAGGGCGGTGATTGAGGGAGTTACTGCACGGAGAGAGGCACCGGCAGCAGCAGGGGTGTGATGCAGGCGCTGTTTCTCTTTATGGAGGGGGGGGGGGGCTGGGGATTGGGTGTGTGCAGGCACAGCCAGTTACTGCTGAGGCGCCTGCCAACCCCGTGTTGTTGTTGTGCAGCTGTAGCACAGCTTTACACTCAAACGACGCCGCCCGGCATGTGGGTCATTCACAGCATAATTAGAAGTGCAGCACCGAAGCATGAATGCAGGGTGTTTGCCCTGTGCGCACACGCATCAGCTGCTGCCACCACACCATGTCCCAAAGCGCTATGCGCATGTGTGCACAGCATGTGGGTGCGACCTGACCTTCCCACCACAACAAACAATGCACGCAGCAGCAGTCGCGGCAGCAGCAAACACCGTCTTTTCGATCACAGCCACGCGAGGCCCGTGTGTGTTGGTACTGTACACTGCCACTGGCACCAAGGCGTCCCAGGCAGCAGAGCAAAACTACCTGGCATCCACGACACACCGCATTTAATTGTACACACACGTTCGCCCCCCCCCCCCCGACTTGGGACACACCACAAGGTGCTTGCAATGTCCCGCGCTAGTTACCGCGTGCGCATTATCTGGCGCCCCTGTCGCCGTGGCCTGTGGGCCTTGCCGTCCCGGAAAGTGCGACCGCCCACTAGCACTAGCAGTTCAAGTTGAAGTTGGACTTGGTGTCTACTGCTGCTGAGCAGCGGCTACACCGTCGTCTGGCGCCCCCCTCACAGCGGCTGTGCGCCTTGCCGTCCAAGAGCATGTAACCGGGCACCCTGACTTCGAGTTGAAGCTGTAGTTGGTCTGCTGCTCCTGCTGAGCAGCGTGGCTTCAACTGTCGTCCGGCGCCCCGTCACAGTTGTGCGCCTTGCCGTCCTAGAACATGTACCGGGCTTGGGTTTTAATTGTAGTTGGTGTGCTGCTACTGCTGAGCAGCGGCTGCACCGTCGGCTGGCGCCCCCTCAAACCGGTTGTGCGCCTTGCCGTCCAGGAATGTCTTGAAGCGGCGCGTGGCGTCACACGTGAACCAGAAGGACAGGCAGTAGCGCGTGCCCGCCGTCACGAGCTCAACCTTGGGGGGGGGCGGGGGGGGGCGCATCAGCAGGAGAGCATGCAGGTTGTGAGTGAACGAACCGCAGCCCAATCGACTGCCGAGCAGATGAAGGTGGGCATGCGGGTGCCGGCGTGAGTGCTGCTAATCTTGTGGCTGTACACACACATGTACATCGGATGATTGTGTCTCAAATGTACATTCAACTGTGCATCAAATGACTGTGTGTCAATCTACACCCATTTGTCATGATGGTACAGATGCCCTTATTTCAAAGCTCGTGCCACCATGACTGACGCACAACTCTCCAAACCTGAGCTAAGGTTCCATGCCCATGCATCACCCCACAAAACAAGCGCCGCGACAACGAATGCGTGCGAAGTAATGTCGGCACCTGCACCAGCACCTGGCAGGCGCTGCAGCACCCATTAGCTCCGCCATCCACAGCACTCAAAGCGCATAAGCGTAGGGGGGGAGTTGCGCTTGCGCTCAAACACTTCAGGCATTGGCCACCGCCAACTCCATAGGTATCGGAAAATGAGCCCCCCCCCCCAAGTATAAGACCCCCATCCAAATACCTACGGTATGCACCTGGTGCCGGTTCTCCCACCCAGCGCTGAAAGAGAGGACCACTCCTGGCGTTGGCAGAACGGTCATGGCGGGGTCTTCCATGCGGAAGAGTCCGCCCTCAAAGTCCACTCCCGCCTCGGAGAGGTACAGGAGGCCCGAGTAGTCATAGTGATTGGTGCTGCTCAGCACAAGCGTTGAAACAAACACACACGCACAGTTCAAGTTTGTGCTTCAACAAGTATACTACCAGTAGTAGTCCAGAAACACGGGGTCATGTGGGCACTGGCACTAAATACGAATAGACCAACCGGGCGGGTAGGGTGCGCTCAGCAGCGAGGCATGCTTGCACAGCATCAAGGGTGGGCGGCGCGGCGCCGGGTGCTGCCCGGAGAGTGGAGCGCCAGTCGTCGCTGACTGGCTCAGATATGCTGTGCTGCCATCACAAGCAGCGGCGGCTGGGTCGTTTGCGACAGAGGTCCCCACCACACGGTGGCGTCCGGTGATGCCGGCAAAGAGCTGCTCAGGCCGGGCCACCAGGATCTTGCGGCAGTACCAGGTGCTTGGAACCCAGGTTTGCAAATCAAAGTGTGCTAAGCGCTGCCGCGTCATTTGCTTGCTCAAAGGCGTGCAGTGCCCGGCACACCACAGCTGCTGCTGGCGTCACTGTGAACTCTAAGTAAAGCATCAACAGTGGAGACTGCTGCTGCTGGTGGTGGTGCCACCCCTTCAACTACAACTTCAACAGTGAAGACCACAGCGAAACGCCTGCTGCACGAGGCCATGGCCACCCGGCGCGCCAGCACCTTTCCTCGTCGATGCTCATCTGGTAGTACCCGTCCACACTGTCAACTGCAAGTACAACCTCAACAGCGCAGACTGCTGCTGCTGTTGCTGGCGCCACTGTCAACTTAAACTACAACTTCAACAGCAGACACCACGGTGCGCGTGGTCAAGGGCACAGGCGTGCTCGCACCTTTCCTTGTCGATGTGCATCTGGTAGTACTCGTCGTGCATGCTGCGAGGCCGCCACTCCGGGCTCCCCACAAGCCGCCTGCGCAAGTCCCGTGGGCATGGGCGGCAACGGCAGTGCAGCACAGTCAGCGCACAACACTGTTGCAGTGGTGTGGCGCATGCTTTCGGTCACATTACATGGCGTGGCTGCATAGGACGTGTTCGTTGCGTTCTGCTGGCGCGGTCTGCTTGCTGTGGAGGTTCGACTTGAGCGTGGCTGGGGTGATTGTGCGCCACTCTGCACAGCCACCATTTATACTTCGGTACTACCTCAGTATATACCCAGTATATACCCAAGTACTACTAGTATTTGTGACACATGTATTTCACAGAAGTGTACATGCCATGACTTGAACACTGTCGCACATCACAGTGGGCGCTTCTTGACCCACCGCCTCTGCTGCAAGCACACAGCAGCCGGCGGGCGCGACAGAGGTACTGGGCTTGTAGACACCCACCTGCGAACACCGCAGCCAACTCGTACAGTTGAGAGGTGAAAGCAAGACACAAAAAAACGTTCAACCCTGCTATACTTCGATATATATGGTAGACCTATATAGCAGTATAAACCACATACCTCAGTGTCAATAAGTATGTGAAACCTGTGCAGCCAGTTAAACCTGTCACCAAAAAAAAATGCGAGTCCGCTGCGGGTGCCCGCAATCACAATTACCGACACCGCAGGCGCGCATGCCGTCGGTGGCGTGGGGGCCTGGTAAGTGAAACCTGTCACCACAAAAAAACTAGGGCTTTGTGCGGGTGTGCACACTCCCAATTACCGACACAGCAGGCGCGCATGCTGTTGGTGGCGTGGAGGCCTCTGCTCACGTGATGAATGTGGGCGCGGTGAAGTGGAGGAAGTCCAGCTCGAAGCGCGCCTGCACAAAGGAGCGAATGCGCTCAACAATGTCTGCATAGAACCTGCACGCAGCAAATGGGCGGCGGCAGCGACACTTCCGGCGCGGCAATTACATGGGTGTGGCATCAGTTACATGAGTGTGTCAACAGGTGTAGCTACTGTGCGACATCTATGCTGCCCTTTTCGTATCTCTACTACTGTAGGAGATCAGACGTCTGGGAATTGTGAGCCTTGCACATAAGTCTGGTAGTTGACATCAATACTGCACCAGGCTCCCAGGTGAAACTGCACCGGAAAGTGGCGGAAAGGGAAAAGCTGTGCGCGCGGGTGGCACTGCTGATGCCTCAGGGATAGTCCACAATTGTGTGCAAGTGACAAGCTTTTACACAACACTACTTAAGAATTTGCCGAATACCACATCGACGGACTGGAACATTGAAGAAGAGGCCCACATTCAAGTGCACCCAAGGCGGCGGTAGCAAAATGGTAATTTGAGGATGATGGAGGTACTGCAGGCCAGGAGGCGGCAGCCTGTGCTGCCACAGCTTATGGCACACATACACACACAAAAGGTTGTATAAGGCGGCAAACTGTAGCAACATTTGCCCGCCGTGGTTCAAATAACCTGCATGCCAACACACCTGCAGCTCACTGCAAACATGCACCATGTCACCCTCACCAAACACACACAGAAGCATATGTTGGCAACCCAAACAACTTCTCGCATCTGCACACCCCTTGAGTAGCAGTTGTCACCTCCACAACCCTTCACGCCAAACACAAACACACACACACACGCACATCCTGCTCTAGCAAAAACCGCAGGTCAAGGTAACATATCTCAACACTCACAATCTTATGCAGGAAAACACCAACAAGTCTTCACTTTTGCTTCAGCTGCTCATGCCGCACTACTGCTGTGATATGCAGGTGCTGGGTACCACTACCCGCCACCCCTCTCACCTATACTCCTCCACGCTGTACAGACCCTCCCGCCCCTTGTACACGCTCACCACCCCGTCAGGGTCCCTCAGAAACCCCCCATTGATGTCCAGAATCGTGGGCCCACCGTCACTGCGCCGCCCCGCCATCCCCCTCTCCGCCATGTCTATCAGCAGCCGCACCTGCGGTTGCGCAAAAACATGTGTCAGTAAGCCATATACGCCATATGCGGGAGCGTGTGTGCAGCGTATATGGCTGATGTTTTGAATACATTGTCATAGTAACAGCGTGGCGCAGGTGTGTGGGGGCAATGTCTGGTGCTCTTGCATGGCAGTTGGCCCAGCATGGAAAGTTATTGCGCATGTTTTTGCAAGAAGAAAAACGCCCGTGTATGTTTTCGTGCAACCCCTAGCCGCACCTCCTGCGCAGTCGCAAGGCCTGCCATGGCGAAGCGTGCGCACGCGCCCTCCACGCCCCGCGGCGGGTGGCAGCCCGGCGTGTGGGGGGTGTAGTGCTCGTGGTCACAGGTAACGTTGAAGCGGCAGCCAGCAGGGGCGGGGCAATCTGCTCCTGTCCACGTGAGGCCTTGCGGTATTGCCGCCGCTGCTGCGTCTGGAGGAGGTGGTGGGCGGGTGGTGTCAGAGGCTGCTGCCTTGTGCTTGTGGGCGGCGGCCTTGGAACTGCTGCTGCGGTACCACAGCAGGGACCGCGCCGCCGCCAGCGCCAGCAGGACCAACGCGATGATGGGGATGTTGCTGGAGGATAGCGCCTGGCGGCCCTGTCTTCCGCCGCCGCGCTTGGAGCCGTTGCTGCCGCCAGCACCACCTGGCTGCTTTTTTTGCCTCTTTGTCACCGCCATTTCTAGACTGCGGCCACGCTGTATTGGCGCTGCTTGTGGGGCTGGTAAGCGCCGTGGTGTGGCGCTTTGGTGCTGCTGCTGCTGCTGCTGCTGCTTGGCTGTTGCCTGTGTTGCAGTCCCCCCTGGCGTGTTCCTGCTGCAGATTTAGTGGAACCTGCAAAAGCTTCACGTTCGCACCAGGCCTGATGCCAATCCACCAGCTTCTCCCAGGGGCGTGAGCGGGTATAGTCTCGATGGAACACGTGCCCGTACAGCTGTGCGGGTGCTGGCGCTCTCTCGGACTGTGCGCAGGTTTGTTGTGCCAGCTAACTTCAAGAGCAACTTCAACTTCGCGATCTTTGAAGCCCGCCAGTGCTGCAGTCACACCTCGTCTCGCCTCAGCACCGCAGCACGCCTGTGCTAACAACAGCAACGACAGCCACAGCGGCAGCAGCGGTGGTGGCGGCGTTCACCTGCGGCACGTGCTGCGGCAGCGGAGACAAAAAGAGAGGACCGACACAACCTGTGTGCTCCAACAGCAGGCAGCGCTGGCGAGCACGGCACCGCCAGCATCCGCATAGCAGGAACATCGACAACGGAAGTACCTTGAACAGCGGCAGCAGCAGGAGCAGCAGCTGAAAGATAGGCCACCAGCATGGGCACAGTCTAGCTAGCACCGCAGCCTGAGACACACCACCAACCGGAAAACGCCTTCCGGAGTCGCCGCCTGGTGCTTGGTGCAAAAAGCACAGGCAGCCAGCATGGAATCATCAGCAGCGGCCTCTTCAGCGGCAGGTGTCAACTCACAGGGGCAGACAAATGTTCTGCTTCTTGAGGAAGAGCTGCTGGAGGTGGAGAACAGCATCCGCCACCTCATCAGGAGTAACATCGAGCTCACACAGGTCGGCCCTCGCAGTGTTTATCAGTGATACTGCATGTTTCTGTTACATTTCTTGTACACAAGTGACTCAGTTTTCATTCCCGCACACGTGTCTGTCGTGCCATGTGCATCATGTGGCGTGTGGACGCCACAAGTATGGCGTCTGAACGCAAGCCAGTGTAGCGGCTCGCACGAGCGCAGCCCCACAGTCACTGCGCACTGGCACCACATGTGCGCACACAAACTGCACATGTGACACCATTATAATAACAAATGGTGTCACGCCGTGTGTGCAAAGGCATAATACCAGTGCGCGAATGCGCTGCCCGCCCCCTACCCTCCGCAGGCTATACAGGAGGGCGGGCCGGACCCTGACTTTGAGCAGGCGTGGCTGGAAAACAAGGGGACCATTGCAAAGAAGCAGCAGCTGGCCAAAGCGCTGCGCGCCATGATTGCAGAGGTGCTGGGGCAGCACGCGCCAGAGGGTGCGCCCGCAGCAGCAGCAGCAGCAACAGGGGGAGAGGATGTGTTGCAACAAGCGGAAGTGGCAGCAGCTGGGGCTGTGACTGGAGAAGAGGGTGCAGGCGGGGCAGCAGAGGAGGGGGCACAAGGTGTCATGCTGTAAGTGCGTTTGCTGGCAGCAGGCTGCCGGGGGCAGCACTGGCGGCGCTAGTGCGCCTGTGTGCGGCAGGGGGCTGGCGCTTTTTGCTGACCACACAACGGTTGTTCAGCGACTGCTGAGCACAGCGCATGTAGCACGAAGCGTGCATGTCCGCTCACTGCGTGGGCAACGCAATGTGTGCCTCAATGTCTTGTAAATACTACCAACCATCACATCGGTGACACTGACACGCAAGTCGGTGGGTGGAGGGTATGTCTGCTGTTTCTTTCTGCGATTGGTTCTGTGTAAGCGGGCGCACCACACTCTTTATGTTCCTGTCGCTGCCAGTGTTGTGCCTCTGGCACAGTGCAGTGCATGCCGGGTTTGGCACGCAGCTGGCCCTTCTCCCGCGCAGAGCAGGCTGCAGCTGACATCACACGCTGAAACGTCCAGTTGTGACCGCTCGAAAGCTCAGTCGAGGCCCTGCTCTGCTGTCACACATTGCACCTGGCAGCCTGTGGCGCAGAGCTGCTCATTGCCGCTAGGCGCCTTTGCATGAAATTTGACTAGTGATGGGTCATAGCGTATCAACTTGGCATTATACACCGTATAACGTGTGTAAATACGGCATATAATGTATTCAGATGAGTGTATTTGTACCCAAAATGCGCCGTATATCGCGATTTTGGGCATAGAAATGCGTGTAAATACACAGTATTTTGTACTACTGTAGTATGACGCATTTCGAAGTATGAAATATGTTAAACGCCATGACCTACCACTACACTGGACCCATGCAGCAGCGTCCGCGCGTGACATGCTGGCACCCGCTCCGATCATATAGGGCATGGCTTTTGTATGCCATGCACTGAGAAGCGATCACATGTGAACTGGCTCGAGCATCGGCGCCCGTGCATGGTGTGCTGACATGCTAAGTTTTGCTTCATTGAGGTGCGTGGCAGTAATACACTACCGCTCGTGGGGCCGTAGCATGTATGGCAATGCGCCCCCCAGCCACCAGACACACCAAGTTGGCGGGAACAAAAAGAGCTGCAGCCCGGATCATACTCCCACACAGCCTGGCATGGCAAGCGTGTGTATGCAAGTGCATGCCGCAAGCCCACAGCACCACAACCCACTGCGGCAACACCCCGTGAGCAGCAAACAACAAGGACCACGGTGTCTTACACAAAAAGAACAATGGCAGGTGTATTTGCTGCCGCCGCGGCTGTTGCGCGCGCCGCCGCTGGAAGAGCAGTGACACCGTGCAGCCGTCGCCGCCTTTGCGTCACTTCCGCTTCTTGCCCGCCCACGCCAGCGCCAGCGCCGTGCCCACAAAGTGCCGCCCGTCCAGCGCCACCCCCACAACGTGCAGCGGGAACTGGGCGCTCACGGGCAGCGCCGCCGGCACCGCAAAGTTCACCACCGCCGCTGCCGCCTCCCCCTCCCCAACCTCAACAACCTGCGCGGGCACGTCCAGGGGCTCGTCTCCATTGCTGGCGCGCAGCCGCACGGTGGGTGACGCTCCCTCCGCGCAAAAAATGCCGCGGCCGCGCAGGGTTATGGGGGTGCCGTCCAGCTCCTTGATGGCCGCGGGCTCGATGGTCTCAAACACGGGGTCGTCATAGAAGAGGAAGGGGACGGGCGTGGCGAAGTCGCAGCCGTTGGCGGCGATTGCCACGGTGGCGGCGTAGGACTTGGGGCCTGTGCCAGCAGGAGCGGCGGCCCCCTCATCAGCGGTAGGGGCACTGTCTGGCGCTGCAGCAGGCGTTTCAATCGCTGGCAGCTCCACAGTTAAAATAGTCGCCGTGCGCCTGGCGCCGCCGCCGCCGCCGCTACCCTCCTCAGGCTCCTCTGGTATCGCCCCCTCCGCCAAGCCACCCGCCGCCGCTTCAACAGGCACATACGTGGCAGACGTGGCATTCGCCGCTCCTACCACCGGGGCGGCAGCCGCCGCCGCCCCCTCCCCTCCACCCCCCCCACTCCCCCCCTCCTCCGCCGCCGCAGCTGCATCCGCGGCCGCCGTCGCCGCCTCCGGCGCCTGCGCTGACGTTGTGGAGCGCCGCTGCCGCACCATGTGCAGGGGCAGCATGGCATCCACACCCAGCGCTGAGCACTGCACGCGTGCCGCTGCCGCCGCCTCGTCAACAAACGCCGCCCCCCCATCGCCTGCGTCACCCATCAGCAGCGCCAGCGCCGTGCCGCCGCACGCGGGGTGGTGCGAGGCGCCCGCCACGAGCGAAACTGCTGCGTCCGCGTACACGGTCAGGGGCGCCGCCAGCTGGAACCACTCGCCGCCGCCGAGCATAGCCTCCACGCGCACGGTCGCCTCCGCCTGCGCCGCCAGCGCCGCCAGCGGCGGAACCGTGAACAGCAGCCGCTGCCCCGCGACATCCACAGTTACATCCATAGCCGCCGCCGCGCGCCCTCCTGCCCCCCCCCCCGCCAGCCTCACAGCCGCGTCTGCTGACACGTACAGATTTCGGCCGCGCAACGCCACGCGTGTGCCCCCACGAGCCGGCACCGCCGGGGGCTGCGCGCTGTCGAGGTGCGGGTCGTGGAGCGTGAAGACGAGGGCGCCGCGGGCGGCGGCGGCGGGGGTGCGGGGGGGGGCGGCGGGGGAGGCGACGGCCGCTCCGTCCGGCACCACGCTGACCTTGGCGACAAAGGGCAGGGGGCCGGCGACGCGCGGGGGGAGGCAGGTGACGTACAGCTGTTGTCCCCTGGAGCGAGCGCCGTCAGACGCGTAGCCGCCATCGTCGCTCGCGAGGGAAACCGTGCTGCCGCTGCCCATGCGCAGCAGGGACTCAGGGGCGAGGCGCGCGGGCGTCGCGTACACGCGCGTGGCGCCTCCAATCTCCTCAAAGAGCACAGACAGCGCGGGGGCAAGCGCGAGCGCGCCCAGCCCGCTGCCGTCGATGCGGAGCACCTGGGTGGGGGCGGACGGGCGGCACAGCGCCGGCGTGATCGCCGCGAGAACTGGCTCGTCGTAAAAGTCAACGGTGCGCCCCGTGTCGGTGAACGCAGCCGTGCCCGTGCTCAGCGACACCTCCACGCGCGCCACGCCCGCCTCTGGAAATCGCGGCACCTTGCACACGATGCGCTCCATCCCCCCCGGCGCCTCCGGCGGGGCGTACGTGCCCACGGCCGTCTTGGACGGCGCGCGCGGCCCCACACCCACCACAAAGCGCACCACAATGTCGTCGGAGCGCCAGAAGCCGCTGCCGAAGAGCGTCAGCCGCGTCCCGCCGCCCGTCACCGCCATCTGCGGCGCCACCGCCGCGATGGAGAAGGGAACGAGGGCCGCGCCGCCGCGCGTGTGCAGGCACACGGACGCCGCCCCCTTCCCCGCCAGTGCCTCCACGCGCCGCGGGCGGTTGGCGGCCGACACGGTGTGCGCGGTGCAGCCGCCGCCGCGGTTACCGCACGCCCCCCACGCGTACACGTCGCCGCAGCGCGCGAGGGCCACGCTGCGGCTGCCGAGGGCGTGAACCTCCTGCACGACGACCGGTGCCGGCAACGACGCCTCCTCGTCTTCCGTCGGCGGCGCCGATATGAGGGAGGGGCGGGCCGCGGGCGGCGCGGGGTCGAAGCAGACGCGCTGCGGGGCGTGGCGCGGCTGCACGTCGCCGACGCCCAGCTGCCCCACGTGGTTCAGCCCCCACGCGTACACGGCACCGTTTTCGCTGAGCGCGAGGGCGTGCGCCCAGCCCGCCGCGACCGCCACCAGCGGACAGCCGGTCTCCGGGCACGCCGCGAGCGCCAGCAGGGGTGCGCAGGACCGCGTTTTGCGCCCCACGCCGAGCTGGCCGCAGCCGCCCTCGCCAAAGGTCCACACCTCGCCGCCGCGCGCGACTACGATGGTGAAGTTGGTTCCGCATGCGACGGCAGACACGCCGGCCGCGGGCGGCGCCCCCTGCGACCGCTTTACGCGCATGAAGTGGGTTACGAGGCGCGGTGACAGGGAGAGGCCGTCGGCGGCGCGCGCCGGGTCGACCACGGAGGCTTTGGCGTTGACGCCGTTGCCGTGCCCCAGCTGGCCCTCGAAGCCGCGCCCCCAGGTGTACAGGTCGCCTGCGGCGGTCACCGCGGCACTGTGGGCGCTGCCGCAAGATATTTGTATGACTCTCTTGCCTGCAAGGCTGGGTATAGGCCGTGGAACTTCCCACCGAACGCCCGCCCTGCCCACCCCTAGCTGCCCCTGGCTGCCCTCCCCCCACCCCACCACCTCCACGGTGTCGCCTCCGAGTCCCTCCCGTTCCAGTCGCCGTAGCCCCAGGCAGTGGGAGGCCCCCACGGAAACCGCGTGAGCGCCATCGAGAGCTGCTGCGTCGCTGACCACCGAGACTCCGTTGGCGTCTCCGTCCACACCTGTACAGCAAATGGGGCGCCCTGCGCTGCCTGCAGTGGAGCACACTGCGAGTGCGCCTTGCGAGCCGCCGTGCAGGGCTAATACGTTGTGGCCGCGGGTGGGTATGTAGGGCGAGAGCTCCGCGGGGGCCGCCCACGCCCAGGAGTAGATCTCCCCCGTGGGCATCGCCTCCGTCTGTTGGCGCCACTGGTGGTGGTGCTTTTGATGGTGCTGGTGCTTCTAGTAGTGCTGGTGGTGATGATGCCCACAAATAGCGCGGTTGGTACAATTCTGCTCCCGAGTTGTTGCTAAGTTCCAACACCACGGTCGCCGTTGGTGACAGTAGCAGCAGCGGCAGCACTAGCAACGGCTACCCGCCTGGCAGCCCCAGGCGAGCGCAGCTAGGCCATAGCCATGATGGTGGGCTGCTGCTGCCCGTCGCGTCACGCAGGCACGAATCACCGTGCACCATCACCGGTGTACCCGTGCAGAGTGAGGGCAACGGTTTCATAGTCCGCACGTGGGGATCGATCCCCACCAGACGTGGGTTGAGTTCCATGTTCCACGATCTAAGAAGGAAGAAGAGTGTGGCATATTGAGTCACGAGAACGGTCCGGGACAGTTCATGGCCCTCAGTTTCCGGACCGTTCCCGGTTCGAATTCGAACCGCGTTTCGTTGTGTTTGGAACCACTTGCAGGCGCCGCTTGCAACCGCGCGCAGCGGCGTCATGGCGGGGCACGGGAGAATGCACGCCGTGCCGCTTAACCCGCGGGAGCTCGGAATCGGGGCCACGACCGCCTCCCAGCGTCTTACGCGGCCTGTATAGCGGAATGAACAAGGAGGTGTGCTTCTCCGAAGCCTTGCTGGCGCCACGTGCAACGTCGGGCAGCTGGAGACGCTGGAGGCGGAGTGCTCTCTTTGCAGTGGGTCCGCGTCCTTTAAGTTGTCTGCGTGTGTGCGGGCTGCAGCTGAGTCGGAGGAGACGGGCTTGCTGCCTTCGGAGGGGACCAGCACTGCGGAAAACCTGGACTGACGACGTGGGGAACGCTCAGTGGCGTGCAAATGGAGGTCGTGGCGTTGTCGAGGCCGCGAGGGTGGCGGCAGTGTCAGGTGCGCGGCAGCGGCATCGCCGAAAACGCCCCGTCGGCTGAACGCCAAAAGAAAAAGAGGCGTGCGCTGAACTTGCTGTAGCTGTAGGGAGGACCTCCCCTTCTCCTACCTGAGCAACACATGGAGCCAAACGGTGACTGCATGACGGTGCTAACAGCTGGCATGTGACCACAAGTGGTATGGTTGCACCTGGAATGCCGTAGCATGGCGGCGGCCTGCTGTTGTTGTTGAAGACATAGTTCAATTCCTTATCAGCAAACACAATGGTGAGCCAACTTCACGGCGGCAGCAGTGCCCAACAAAAGAAGGGAAAACACTTTCTGTCTTGGTGACCGTTTTTGTGCACCATAGATGCTGCCGCGAGCACAACTCTCACTGAACCATAGCAGTCGCGGCCGCAAGTTAGTAAACATTCCGTACGCACATGCCACTGCTGTTGTAAGCGGTGTTTGTGCACTGTGCGCGCACTGTTTTACCATGCGGCTGGCACAGCTGGATAAACCGCAACTTGCACAAACGCAGCTAGCACGAGTTAATGATGCAGTGATAAGGCTGATTCACGATGAGTGGCTGATGCTACTAGTAGAGTTGTATCGGTTATATTATAAACGTCATACATATTGCAAGGTACACTTGGCAGCTGAATGGTGTAGTTTTCCAGGTGGTTTGGTACGCCAACACGTGTCAGTGGCTGATGCCCTGTAGGGGGGGGGGTGATTGCTTTGTGG
>JAULBY010020477.1:0-18887 GCA_032358315.1 Ophiocytium majus | reverse complement strand
TACCTGTCTGATTTCCTGGTCACACGCACCGTGTGCAAAGGGCTTTCCGCGCCCTAAGCGGAGTTTAATAAGAGAACATTATAGAAGTATACGGTTACACAACAGCCAGAGAGACGCATTGGCACACCCTTAAAGAAGAGTGTTCACCATGACAGCTGCGGAAGCCCATCACAAAAGAGCACACAGCCTAGTAATACACTGTGGCATGGGAGTTCCAGGTTCAGCCAGTTTCAATTTGGTTGCCGCAGCCTGTTTCAGCATCGATGGTACTACTAGATTTGCTGCTCTATTTAACAACTCTTTGTTGTTGTTCTCTTCATCCCGTGTGATTGTGCGGGCTGGCTTACTGGCATTTTCTGTGCCAGGTCCGCGTGGTTCGCTGTTGTCCTGGCCCCTTACCGCCTCGCACATGCGTTCCCGCTTACGGTTGCGCCTATCGTTAAGCCCGGTGCGGATGTGCAGCCACTTGCGTAACGACACTTTCTTAACAAACATGTCACACGTGAGTGGCAGGCAACTTACAACCACATTCCTAGTGGTTGTGCCAAATTGCTGGCACAGCAGGTGCCATGAGCGCACATCGACGGCAACACGCGGCCTGTTCCTAAGTGTGTGCTCCACCAGTAGTTGGCAAAACCGGACACCACCAAGCTTGCCAGAATAGCTGGTCTCTGGGCTCAGTGCCGCATCCCCCCGCCTCCGAGGTGTGGCGCGCTGCCGCACCTTGGCATTTGTCAACGGGCGTCCCAAGCAGCTGGCAGTAATGCGCGCGTGCCAGCTTGTTGCATTCTGGCAGTAGCAAGACTTAATGTGCAAGTCATCAAACGCCCTATCTCCCCCCTCAAAGTGGCACTTTGGGCAATGTGAACCTTGAAGGCCTGCCGCACTCTGCCAGACACGTGTGCAGTGAGCAAACTGCGGGTGCACACTGGTGGCGCGCTAGTCTGTTGCAAGGCGTGAGGTTTGTGTCACCGTGTCACAGCCAGTGGTGATAGTGGTAGTGGTACGGCGGGGCAGGCATGGCGTTTTTTACTCGCGTGTGCAAACAGAGGAAGCCTTGAAGGCCTGGGTAGTGTCACCATCATGCTGCGTAATGTGCGTGAATGTACACAGGGCCGCCTCTGGTTCCACAACACGGCATTGTGATGCCCATGCTGTCTGACATGCTGCGGCACCGTGACAGCCATGTCACAGACCGTGTGAAAGGCTCTAACTTGCAGGCACTGCATTCACCGCACTTGTTGGTTCAGTTGACAATGTGTCAAGAAACTATGCCCGGTGCGAGTGTTGCATGCCTGGTATGCTTGAGCGCGTGTGCCATACAGATTTCCGGGGGGGCATGAAGTTTTGCTCCTTGTCGGCTACTTTGTGACCTCAATTACGGTAGCACTAGGCAGCACCGCATATTGAATAGCAGTTCCTGCGCTGCACCTTTGGTGTATGCATGGGTGCCACCACCAAGGACCGGTACTGGAAGACAGAAGTACGCGTCGCCCTCTCTGGGCTCCTTGCTCCCACACACTGCCAGCTGCCCTGTCTCCCTTGGCATGTCGGCCAAGTTTTTTTAAGGTGCACCTTTGCACAAACCGCTAAATTGTGTGGTCACAGCCATGGCATTATAGAGGCCTCAGCTCACTACGTAGGGCACCGGCTGTGACATGCTGCAGTTGCGGCATATGCCAAATGAGATGTGACCTGATAAACGCATTTCACCAGACCGGCGTTGAGTACAGCTGGGTGACCCCATGAAGCTCAGTTTATTTGGATCCCGGGTATGAGCCAACTCCCGGGTGTTTTAAATTCAATTGACAGGGGCGGAGTATAGTTAAGCCGCCGAGCTGGATACTCGTGTGAATCGATGCTGGTTTTGACAAGGGCAAGACTACTGCTGTGCGTTGATTGGACGGGCGGAAGCGGATTCACCACCGCCTGCGCTGCGGGCTGGCAGGCAGCTTCAGGCGAACACTGTCGAGGGGGTGACAGCATTAGCTTGCCGCGGTGTTGTGTGTGGGGAGAGAAAGCGGCATGTTTGTGAAGCGGGGGTGACCGTTGCGGCAGCAGCGGCTGCCGCCGACCGACCCCAGGCGGCAGGCAAGCTAGAGGAAGCCAACGCTGTCCTCCTCTGCGCCTGCCCCTCCTTGGGTGCTGTGCGAAGTGGCATCGCCTAACTCCCTTACAGCTCTCCGCCCAACGTTTTCCCTTTTTGACACCTTCATAGGGTCACCCAGCTGTGACACAATACGGTCCACCACAAGTCCATGATCATAAGAGTTTTGAAAATATCTCAGTACGCATCTGTTCATTGTCTTGTTGGAGAGCACCATACCGTATGGTGTGTCAGTGTCATGAGCGGCTGGCGACAATCCACGGGCGAAGCCAAAGCTGTGGCCGTTTTGGCGTTTACCTGCTCTCACCCATAGGGGTGTGGCATAGCTGCAGCATGGTGTATCTCGACGCACTTCAGCTTGGCGACCTACACAGAGTGTGAGTGAGACACACACATTTGCTCACCATGGCTCTGAGGATGAATGACCTGTTGACCCTTATCAGGGGCGGGTCCACCTCTGCAGCCGTCCCCTCCACCTCCGCCACCATGCTCCGCCGGCTAGCTTCCTCCCACAACTTGCCCGCCACATCGCCTTCTCCAGCCGCAGCCGCCGCCAAGGCCTGGTCGCTTTTTAGCATTCCGAGCATATGCAGGGCGTCCAGATTGGCGCGCTCGTTGGCGAACACAACATGATACGCTGCTGCTGCCTCCCCAGGCGTTGCTGCTTGTGATGGTGCAGATCCCCCCCGCTTGCAGCAGGTGCTGCACCGTTAATTAACGGTTGGCGCTGCTGCTGCTCAGGCAGGGGGCGTTGCTGCTGCTGCAACCTCTGCAGCAGCGTCGCCTGCGGGCGTTGCCGCACCGCGTCTTAGCAAGAGCAGTACCGCAGCAGCGGCCCAGCAGACGAGCGCGATCTCATTCTCTCTTTCGTACGCTTGCAATGCAATCCTCGCGCTGCGGTTTGAACCAGGGCGAAACAGGGCACAAGAGGCGCAAGAGTACACCGTTCAGGCACAAGGTTAAAAGGATATTTGGGGCGGGAGAGTGGCAAACACACCTCAAGCCCACCCCCCTGGGCTTCGTCCCAGCTGGTAGGCTGGCGCAGCCGTGGCGGTGCAACGAGCCTTCGCTCCAGTCCCCGTGCCGTCGGAGGCACGGCAACAGCACAAGCTGTGGCCTCCCTCATTGGTGCGGTTGGGTCATTTCATTTCTGGTTGTGAGCGCAGCGGCGTGGGCTGGGGAGTTGGCGGGAGGTGCTGATACGTGAGCAGCGGCAAAGGCAGCGCCAGCATGTGGAGGGGAGCCTGCTGAGTGCGTGAGCCCCTACTTTTTTCCAGCGAAGGTGAGCCCACGTCAAACCCAACCTTTCCCCCTTGTTGCTCCTGCATCATGCGACGGAGCAACAGCACCTCCCTTCAACAGCGAAAGCAACTGCGCCTGGCCACTAGCGGCGCTGGCGCCGGTTTGTCACCAGTCTGCACGTTTTTTGCAGCTGTGTGTGATGCCATTTGCTGTCTCGTAATGTGCTGTCCCATCCGCGGGCCAGAGAAAGCAGCAGTTTGTACTGCCGCGGTGAGCACTGTTGTCGACCAAAGTAATCGACATGGTTGGTGTTTGCGCACACAACTGATGTGTGCATTTCTATTGGCAGCCATATCAATGCTGTGTCACCGACCGACACTGGCGTCACCAGTGCGGCCCTGTACTCACAATCCTGCGCTTCAGGGTCCCCAACGGCAGCAGCTCCACCCACACACAGTTGTCCACCATGATGCCGCAGGTATCACATCACGTACACACACACGCACACACGCACACACACGCACATGCCCCCACACCTGCTCAACCCATCTCCCCCTCCAAACCCTCCCCACACCATCATCTCCAGGTGTCCCAACTGCTCCGGCAGCGGCGGCGGCCCCATGGACCCGCCGCACCATGACACCCCGCCGACCACTGCGGCAGCGGTGGCCATAGTCCTCAGGCCCTGGCACGAGCTGCCCTTTGACCTGGACCGGGTGGGCCGCCAAGCTCTCATGCTCTACAACACAGGAGATCTCAGGGCCTTGGCGGAGTCCCGCGGGGTGGAGGTAACGCTGGGCGCGGACAAGCCCACGGTCATCGCGGCAATCATGCGCTTCAAGTACAGGAACGTTCCTCAGCCGCCGGCGCAGGCTGCTCAGCAGAACTTGGAGCGGCCCCTGCGCGCTGCGCGGCGGCAGCGCGGCAGCGACAGCAGCAGCAGCAGCAGCGATGGTGAGGTGGAGCCGCGGAGGCGGCGGCTGCGGAGTGGCGGCGGGGAGGGGCATGGGAGACAGGGCGTGGGGCGGCGTGACAGCAGCAGCGACGGCGGGAGCAGCAGCAGCAGCTGGGAGGACGACGGAAGCAGCAGCGGTGCGGCTGGCGGGGCGCCGCCAGCTGCTAAGGTGGCGCGGCCCCAGGCGGCTCCGTTGCCGGCCATCACGCGCCGCAAAGGTTGCAGCGGTGTCGACACTGCCGCCAGCGGTGGCGACAGAGCCAAGGGCGGAGGAGGAGCTGAGGTTGGGCAAACTGGGCAGAGGCGGGGGGGCACTGATGGAGGAAGCGCTGGCGGCGGTGGCGGGAGTGCGAGTGCGAGTGCAACCGCAGAGCAGCAGGGAGTGGGTAAGCCGGTGCCTCGTCGGCGCGTGGGTCCTGTGATCACTATCAGCAGCACCAGCAGCAGCGGCAGCAGCAGCGAGAGCAGCAGCAGCAGCGATGGTGCAGGAGGGCTGCTTCCGCGGCGGTCCAAGCCCGCCGCGGCTGCTGCGGCTGCCAAGGAGCAGCGCACTGGCGTTGGCGATGGTGGTCGCAAGGCGGGAAGTGACGGGAGTGCGGCGGAGCGTGCTGAGCGTGGTGGCAGCTGGAGCAGCAGCAGCAGCGACAGTGACAGCGACAGCAGTGACAGCGGCAGTGGAAGCGGCGGCAGCAGCAGCAGCAGCAGCGGTGGTGGCGACAGTGGCAAGCGTCCTGGAGACGATGCCGGCGGCGCCGCTCCCCTGCGGCGCAGCAGCCACGCCGCCCCCCGCATCCCGCACACTTCTGCTGCCGCCGCTGGCACCGCCGCCACTGCCGCCACCGCCACTGCCGCCACCGCCATTACCCCTGCCACCCCCACTGCCACCGGTGCGGCCGCCGCCACCGCCAGCCCCCCCGCTGCCGCCGACGCGGCCGCCGGCACTGCCGATGCCGCTGCCGGCACTGCCGCTGCCGCTGGCGCCATGCCCAGCCTGGCTTCCCCCGTCCCCCTGTCTGCCGGCAGAAGCGTGCAGGCGTACAACCTCCCCGTGCCCGCAACCCCCGAGGCGGTCACAGCGTTCTTTGAGGCACGCTGCGGCGGGCCAGGGTGCGTCACCTCATGCCAGGTGCTGCGGCCAACGGGGCGGTTGAGCGCTCAGGCGGTGGTGACCCTGGCGACGGCAGCGGCGGCGGCGCGCGCTCTCACTCACCACCCCGCCCCGGACAGCATCGCACAGGCCCGCGCACGGTTTCAAGTGCACAGCATGAGCGGCAGCTGCAGCGCGCGCGTACACGGCATGCCCTTCCCGATGAAGAAAGCCGTGAAAAAGCTGCGCGGGAATTTTAAACGTTGTGGCCACGCGGCGCAGGTGACCGTGGCCAGGGACGGTTCCGCGCACTTGAAGTTTGAGGACGCGGCGTCGGCTCGCCGGGCGGTGGAGCTGTCGGGGTTGGTGGAGGTACGGCGGTGCAGGCTGACCGTGGTGCCGGCACTGGACACGCAGCCGCAGCAGCAGCTGGAGGATGCTGCGCAGGAGCAGCACGGCGCAGGTGGTGCGGCACGGGGCTCGGAGGCCACCAGCCCAGCACTGGAGGCGTCGGCAGCGAACCATGCTGGAGCAGCGGCGCGACGCAGCGCACCCGTCATCAACATCGACTCCAGCAGTAGCAGCAGCAGCAGCAGCGAGAGCAGTGATGGCGAATGCGGTAACAGTGCCTCCGCCTCGGGTTCTGCCGCCAACGCAGCAGCCGCGCCTGTTCCCAAGGCCTCGAGCACCGCCGCCGGCACAGCGGTTCTGGTGGAGGGGCTGCCAAAGGACATGTCAGCTCAGCAGGTGTGTGCGTGGTTTTCGGAGCGCTGCGGGGGAGACGGCACCGTCACCGGCTGCAGGCTGCTGCGGGGGTGGCCGGCGCACCTTGCGCAGCAGGCGGTGGTTACGTTTGTAACCGCCGCCGCCGTAGCGGACGCGGTGCGGCTGGGCGGCGCACGCGTGGGCGCAGCGCACCATGAGCGCTGCATTGGGGTGCAGGCGCTGTGCGGCAGCCGCAAGGTGTTTGTCTCAGGGCTTCCCGCCTGCGGTGCGGGCGTTGCGGCTGTGCGCGCAGCCTTTGCGCGGTGCGGCGCGGTGGCGTCTGTCAACGTGTCGCTGCCCCAGTGCTATGGGGACGCCGCTGCCGGCGCCGGCGGCTGGGCGCATGTGTGCTTCTGGGAGGCTGCTGCGGCCTCGCGTGCCGTTGAGCTGTCGGGACGGTTGACGCTGGGAAGCATGCGGGAGCAGCAGGCGGTTACGGTGGAACTGGCGGGGGATTGGGTGGATCCGGACGAGCATGCTCAGCAGCTGCAGCGGCAGCGGCGGGCGGGAGCGGCTGCTGAGCAGGAGCGGCGGGCGCAGGCGGCTGCTGCTGCTGAGCAAGAGCAGCCTGAGGCTGCAGCTGCACCAGCAGCAGCTGCTGCGGTGGTGCGGCACGCGGTGAAAGCCTGGCCAGCGGCGACGGCCGCAGCTGAGGTGTTGGCGCGCGCCACGAGCGCTGCTGCTGCTGCAATGGAGGAGGGGGCGGGGGGGGCAGCAGCTGTGCTGTCTGTGGACGCGCTAGCAACGGCGCATGCGCCTGGTGGTGCACCCGCACAGCAGCAGCACCAGCAGCGTGGTGGGGAGCAGCAGCAGGAGCAGCAGCAGCACCACGCCCATCAGCAGCGGCAGCAGCCGGTGGCAGCAGGAGAGGCGGGTGTGCAGGTGCCATGGGCTGCTCAGCAGATGCCATGGGCTGCTGCTGAGCACACCCCCACACCTGCTCAGCAGCTGCATGGACCGCCTCCATCGGAGGCAGACACCTCACTACCACCACCACCACCACCACCACCACCTCCACCAGCAGTGAGCACCACAGTGGCTCAGCAGCAGCCATGCGGCGCTGGGAATGCGGCAGCGGAACCGGCAGCAGGCGCAGGCGCTGCGGCTCCGCGGGAGGTGCAGGTGGCGGCAGCAGCGTTGGCCGGCGGTGCGGCGGTACAGAAGCGACCGGCTGTGCGTGAGCAGTGCCAGCCTTGTGCTGAGCACCTTACGCCCCCATGGGCCCAACCACAGGCGCTGGAGCTGCTAACTGGTGATGGCGAGCGAGAGGCCAGCCAGGACCGGCAACCGCCGCCGCCGCCGCCGCCACTGGCGCCGCCGCTGCCCCTGCCGCAGGAGCAGCAGCAGCAGGGAAAACAACTGCCGCCTGCTGCTGAGCACATTGACATGGACCAGCGCGACACGCTGCATGTGCCAGTGCGTGGGGGGACTGCAGCCCCCGCTGCAGAGGCGCCTGAAGGGGCAGCGCAGCACGGCATGGCGGCTCTGCTGCAGCGAGCGGAGGCGGCGGCGGCGGCAGCACTGCAGCAGGAGCACCTGCAGCAGGAGCATGTGGGCGCGGCAGGGGCGGATGGGGCGGGGCGCACAGTTCCTGCTGTGAAGCAGGAGGCGGAGGCTGCTCAGCACACGGCGTGTTGCTCACCTGCTCAGCAGAAGCGGCGGCGGCGGCAGCGGCAGGAGCGGAGTTCTGTTAAGGAGGAGCCTGTTGCTGCTGAGCAGCTGCGAGGGGTGGTTGCTGGTGGTGGTGCTCAGCGTGAGGAGGGGTGGGGTGCTGCTCAGCAGCTGCAAACACTTGTGAAGGAGGAGGCGGTTACTGCTGAGCAGCAGGGCGCAGGTCGCACACAAGAGGTGAGGGGCTGTGCTTTGCACTGATGCAGATGTTCTGGCACGTGTGTAACACACTCCGGCAACTGTCACTGATCTACTAAGTCCAAATGAGGTTGGCGTACAGAGCCACTGGCCAGAGTGCTGTTGGTCATGGTTGTGTTGATACCGAGTTCCCGTACCAATATTTTTGCTTTCGTATCCAAGGGTTGCAAACAGCATGAACACATGGTGGTGCTTACATGATGCATCAACGAAGTACATGTGCACAACAAATTGACTTGGCGCGTGTCAAATCATCGCACTTCAACTCGCCTAATGAAGTGAGATATGATGGCATTCATACGCCAGCGCAGCAGCCCTGTGTGCATCAGTTTGCTGAGCAGCGGGCCACCTTCCCCTCAGGCGGGAAGTTTACTTACAAGCAATTGAAGCTCTGTTTTTTTGCCAGTTCCTAGTATTAGTGCTGGTCATGACGCACATGATGCATACATGGCCTCACTGCAGCACAAGTTGAAGTTGGATTTAAGGAGGTTTATGTTAAGCCGCTTGTTTGCAGCTCCAGTAGCATCCCTTAGTGCATACATGCATACTCCTTCATAGTAGTACGTGCTCAGAACCGCTTGCTGCCTCTCATGCAGGTGGCCCGTACTTGCGTGCCTACACATTCATTTTTGTACATGAAGAAGCCATTGAAGCAAATGCGGCGCTCAGCAGCCCACGCGCTTGGGCTCTTGTTTGTTAACAGCCACTTGCAGTTGGTACCGATGCACACGTGCCCCCATGTCTTTGGATTGAATTGTCAGACATTAGAGCTGAAGTTTGGCGGGGGGGAGGGACTTTCAAGTGCGAGTGTGGTTCATTTCTTTGATTGCCTACAGTGGGGGAGCTATGAATTAAGCATTGCAGGCTGCGGTTTGGAAGATCGGAAACTTGCCACTTTGGGCACCCTGTGTTTTGGGACTGCTGTACTCCAGCACTTTATTTACACTACTTGTAGCTGAACAGTTCGAACTATTTGAAGTTATCAGCCTGTCCGTGTTGAAGTTGGCCATCCACGTTCTATAAGGTGAGCATCAAGGTGGGCATCAAAACAGGTGTCCGCAAACCTTCTTCTCAACCGTGGAACAGATGGCATTGTGTGGCACAAACATGACTTCCTCTCACTGGAACCGCACACCCGCTATCTCAAACCTTGTGTGCGCAGGGCGCGCCCACAGCACCAGCCCCAACTACCGCTGAGCACCCACCCGCACCTGCTCAGCAGCAGCAGCCGCCGGCAGCCGCTGAGCAACACCGTGATGACGCTGAGCACCACTCCGAAGGTGCTCAGCAGAACTCGGGCGCGGAGCTGGCGGGCGGGCGGGGCAAGCGCGCCAGGGTCGTGCCCCGAAGGTTTGAGGACTTCGAGATGGGCCAGGCTGGTGCGGGCAAGCTGCCACCGTGCCACAGGGCGTCACCCTGCCGCAGCGCCGGCCGGCAGACCGGCGGCGGCAACAGCAGCAGCAGCGGCGGCGGCGGCGGCGGCGCTGGTGACCCAAAGCCGGTGAGGGAGTCTCCAGGCAGCGGAGGGGAGGGGGCGGTGTGCACCCCACAGCGGCGTCCCAGGCAGTTGGCGGCGGCAACGCGCACAGGAGGGGTTGCCGCGGGGGCGGGCGATGGTGGGAGTTGTGGACAGGAGGCAGCAGCTGCTGCTGAGCTGTTTGCGGAAGCAGCGGCAGCAGGCGTGGCAGCACTGGAGGGTGCTGCGGACGCGGCGGCAGCGGCGGTGGCGGCTGTGGCTCGGGAGGGGCCAATCATGGCAGCGGAAGCGCACTCTCCGGAGGCGAAGAGCCCATCGTCTGCTGAGCAGGAGCCACGTGCTCAGCAGGAGATGCCTGCTCAGCAGCTCGTGGTGGCCGGTGATGCTGCTGAGCACCGCCCAGAAACTGCCGCACCGGCACCAGCGGCAGAGCCTGCGGATGGGGCGGGAGCGGCAGGCGCTGAGGCTGTGCCGCCGCAAGCCACTGCTGGTGCTGCTACGGCTGATGCTACTCCAGCGGCCGAGGCAGCTGCGCCGGAGGACGCGTCTGAGGCACCGCCGCCAGAAATGGGGGGTGAGGCTGACGCAACGCCGCTGCCACCCGCAGCCCAGGAGTCAGCGCCGCTGGTGGGCGCTGAGGCGCCACCAGCGGTGCCTGCTGTGGCGCCGCCGCCGGTGGCTGCTGTGGCGCCGCCGCCGGTGGCTGCTGTGGCGCCACCGGTGGCTGCTGTGGCGCCGCCACCGCCGGCTGCTGTGGCGCCGCCACCGGTGGCTGCTGCGGCGCCGCGACAGCTGCTCAGCGGCAACACAGTGCGCGTCACCAACCTGCCGCAGCAGGGCGCCGATGCCGCCGCCCTGAGCGCTGCTCTCGCGCACTGCGGCGACATCACGTGCGTGTGGCTTGAGAACGGTCCTGACGGAACGCGCCAGGGAACGGCGCACGTGGCATTTGCGGACGCCATGGGCGCGGCCGCGGCGGCGGCGGCGGTTGTGCAGCTGGGGGGACATGAGCTACGCGTGGAGCTGGATGGCGATGCTGCCCCTGCCGCCGCGCAGCATGCAGCAACACCGATTCCAGAGCCGCCACTGCTGCTGGCGCTTCCGCCGAGGAGCGTGAGTGCCAGGCATGGAGAGGAGGGCACTGTTGCTGCTGAGCACGCAGCTGCTGCTGAGCGAGGGGCGGCTGCTGCGGCGGCCGCCAAGAAGCAGCGGCGGCTGTTGCGGCAGCAAGCGTTGTCTGCTGAGCACAAGGAGCACGGCAGCGGGGGAAAGCCGCACAGGCGCGTGGTGCCGCATGGGCGGACACAGAAGGAGGAGGCGGCGCAGGCGGCGGTGTTGGTGAACCGGGGCACCTCGGCAGTTGACAAAGCCAAGTCGGCTGCACGAGAGCAGGAGGTGGCGGCCACCGTGCGGCAGGCACACCGGAAGCAGCGCTGCTCTGTGGATGACGGCGCTGGTGGCGGCGACGGTGATCCTGTTGAGCCGACCGAGGCAGGCAAGCGCGCAGGCACCAGCGCTGCTGCTGCCGCCAATGCTGCTGAGGAGTGCAGTGGCGGCGAGGCCAGCAGTCACTCGGAGGCAGAGCAGAGGCGGCAGCTGCGGCGGGAGCGGCGGCAGGAGCGGCAGCAGAAGCGGCAGGAGCGGCGGCAGCGGCGGCAGCGCAAGTTGCAGGCGGCAGCAGAAGCGGCTGCTGCGAGCGGGAGTGGCAGCAGCGGCGGCGGCGGTGCGAAGCCCGCAGCTAAGAAAAAGGGGAAGATCAAGCAGGAGGTGGTTGACGGCAGCGATGGCGGCAGCAGCGATGGTGCGGCGGCGAAGGAGCGCAGACTGCGCCGCAAGCGGAAAACAGCCCTGGAGGCAGCAGCTGCGGCGCAGGGTGGCGGTGCTGTGCCCAGTGGCGGCCGCAGTGACAGGCGCAAGTCACAGCAACGCCAGCAGTTGGAGCGGAGCAGCAGCAGCGATGGCAGCGCGGGTGGGAGTGATGGCGCTGTGAATGCGTCCAAACGGCGGCGCGAGAGGCTGAGAGCGGCCACTGCTGTCGAGTCTGGTGGCGGGAAGTCGCAGCGGCGCAAGCAGCAGGAGGAGAGCAGCGACGGCGATGGCAGCAGTGCGGCTGAGAGTGAGAGCTCGTCAGCGGAGCGCAAGCGGCGCCGGCGTGAAAAGCGAGAGTCGGCAGTCACCAGCGGCGGGCGCAAGGGCAGGCGAAAGCGGCGCAAGCAGCAGGAGGCGAGCAGCAGTGGCGGCGACAACAGCAGTGCTGGCGCTGAGAGTGAAGACTCAGCAGCAGAGCGTAAGCGGCGGCGGCGCGAAAAGCGAGCTGGCGAGGCTTCTAAGGTCAGCAGGGCGCATAAGCACAGTCGCAAGGGGCAGTGCAAACAGGAGGCGAGCAGCAGTGGCGGCGACAGCAGCGCTGGTGCTGAGAGTGGAGACTCGGCAGCAGAGGTCAAGCGGCAGCGAAAGCGGCGCGCTTCAGAGCGGGCCAGCAGTAGGCGCAAGGGTAGGCGCAAATCGCAGCTCAGCCAGAAGCAGGAGGACACCAGCAGCAGCGGCGGTGGCAGCAGCGCTGCTGAGAGTGAGGGCTCAGCAGCAGCGCGCAAACGGCGGCGGCGGCAGGGAAAGCGAGGCTTGGAGGGCAGCAGCGGGCGCAAGGGGAAACGCAAGTCACAGCAGCACAAGCAGGGGGAGCACTCCAGCAGCAGCGATGGCTGCGCGACCGACAGCAGTGACTCTGCAGCGGGGCGCAAGCAGCGGCAAAAAATGCGAGCTGCAGAGGCGGCGAAGCGCAGCAGTGGGCGCAAGGGAAGGAGGCACAAGTCGCGGCAGAGCCAGCAGCAGCAGGGGAGCAGCAGCGGGGACAGCAGCAACGCTGAGAGCAAGGGCCCGGCAGGTGGTAGCAAGCGGCGGCACAAGAGGCGAGCCTCGGAGGCAGAGCTTTCCAGTGGTGCGCGCAGGGAAAAGGGGCGGAGCACACGGCAGGAGCAGAGCAGCAGTGGGGACAGCAGCGCTGCTGAGAGTGTTGACTCGGCAGCAGAGGCCAAGCGCCGGCGCAAGGAACGGCGGCGGCAGCGGCGCGCCGAGCGGCAGGCAGCGGTGGAGGCCCGCCTGCTGCAGCGGAAACGCAAGGCGCCCCAGCGGGACAGCGGCGACAGCGATGGAGGCGGTGACGGTAGCGATAACTCTGAGGCGGAGCGCAGACGCCGGAAGGAGCGGCGGCGGCGGCGGCGCGTGGAGCAGGCACGTGCGGACAGCGGCGACAGCAGCAGCGGCGGCAAGGCAAAGGGGAGGTCTAGGCGGCGCAGGGAGAGCAGTGCTGATGCTGCTGCTGCTGCTGCTGCTGCTGCTGGCAGTGCTAGCGACGGGTCAGGCGCAGCGGAGGCGGAGGCGGAGGCGCAGCGGCGGGAGCGGCGCCGGCGCCGGAAAGCTGAGGCTAGGGCTGCGGCTGCTGCTGCTCAGCGTGAGGGTGATGATGAAACCGCCGCGATGTCTCGCAAGCCGGGGAAGAAGCGCAAGGGGGAGCGGAAGGGGGGTGGCGCAGCCGGTGCTGAGCAGATCACGGCTGCTGAGCACCACCGAGGCAAGAAGCGGAAGAAGGTGAAGCAGGAGGTGGCGGAGGCGGAGGTGGTGGTTGCGGACGCGCCTGTGAAGGAGGAGGCTGTTGCTGTCAGCAGGGGCAGCGGCAAGGTTAAGGAGGAGTGGGTGGCCAAAAAGCGGCGCCAGGACACCGAAGAGCGTGGTGAGTGAGGTGCCGCTGCTGCTGCGGCGCTGCTGCCGCTGCTGGCAGTTGCTGAGCACTGCTGTCACTTGCGGTGGGAGCGGTGCAGGCGCTCTCACAGTGCGTGCAACCAGGCTGCTGCCAATGTACTTCAAGTGTTCGAACGTGCTCTGGAGTACCGGTAGTATCTGGCAGGAATGTGGTACCATTTTGAGCTAGTGCAATGAGGTTCTAAAAATGGGCATGGCGCGTTTGCCACAGCGGATGGTGCACCATTGGTGTGTTCCCGCACCATGCGTATGGGCGCATGATTTGCTGCCCATCACGCGGTTACCTTGCTTGTAGTTGCGATACAAAATTGTCGGAGTTGTTGTTAGCGCATGAAGTGCATCAATGACACCTCATATCCTCATGTCTCTACCAGCGCTTATGTGCGCTATGCAATTATCCTAAATTTCGTTTCACAAAAGTCCGCATTTTGTCACATTTTGTTACTTGAAATCAAAATCATATATGTCACTTCACTAAGTGCGCAAACTATGCAGAAGAAGCAAATACTTGGAAGCAAATACTTCTTTAAGTACGACCCATGTGCGCCACATGCAAACACACTGGTAGCATGCATTTTCGCGGACAAGCTGTACTTCCAGCGTGCACAGGGCATACACTTCTGTACGATGTACTCTCACCTTTGATTGCCAATACGGTAATAACACCAGTACTACAGTAGTGTTTGTGCTTTTTCGACCAAGCGTAGCCGCATACAAGCACTGTTTACACTCCTAGTAGTATATTGGCGCACAGCACCTTCAACAATCCTGACCCTCCAATGCATCACCAACCAACTGCTGCTCCTGCCCGTGCCGCCCCCCCCCCCCCCCTTCCAGTGCGCACCGCCTCCTCTGCCTCTGCTGAGCACCCCCACGAGCCAGTGCCCCCCCCAGCAGGTGACGCTCCTGCGCAGCGCGCAAAACTGGAAATTGCGGCAGTGGCGGCAGCGGCAGACGAGCGGCGAGTGGTGGTGCACCCGCTGCCCGCCGATGTGACCCTGGGACACATCAGCAGCTTCTTCGGTCGCTGCGGCCCCATCAACGCCTGCGCCATCGATCAGCGCCGCGAAACGGCCACGGTGCTTTTTGAAACCGCCAAGGGGGCAAAGGCAGCCGTTTCGCTCAGCGGTGCCGGTCTGCTGCGCACCAATGTTGCCGTCTCCCTTTTCAAGAGCACGCTTCCGCCGCCTCCCGCCGGCCGCTAAGGCGTCTCGGCTTGCCGTTCCAGTGCCAGAGATGACCCACTCTGGTGTCGCGTGCAGGGGTTTGTGTCTGCAACTAGGGGGTGCCTTTTGGTGGTGCATCGTGGCCCTTGGCTGCAACTTCAACTTGAATTTGAAGTTGGGGGGGAGGGGCGCTGTGGCCTTGGCCCAGCGCCATATTTGTTTACAGGGGTGTGTGGGGGCATGTTGTATGTGGCTGCACTCTGTACATGCGCATGTGCACCTTTCTATGTGCTGCCGTGAATGTCACACACACTGTACACGTGGAGAGGTCTTGTGTGCCTGCCCCTGGCTGCCCTGCGCCGAGCTGCCTGGTGCTCACAGCAATGGCGCATGTCAGAGGCCCACACTTGTGCATTTGTTGAACCTCTGCTTGGGGCGCGGAAAGCCTGTGCATGGTGTGCGCAATTGGAAGAGGCATGATCAAGCATGCTGCAATCAACCCTCCTGTGTTGCTAGCCGATAAGACAAATACCCTCAGCACGTCAGGCCCGGCATATTGAAGTAGTACCGGTACCGGTAGTTGAATACAGTCCCATGTGTGCCAGGGGCCTGCTGCCACTTGTGACAAGTTATGAGGTAGGGATTCCACTTGTAGGAACTATCCCTACACCGTCCTGTTGTTAAACTCGCTTGGGGCGCGGAAAGCCCTATGCACATGGCGTGCATGTGACTGCACACGCAACGTGTAGTGTCATCAATTGCACTTGTGGATATGCCAAAACCCAGGTAATGCATGCAGAACCCAGGTAATGCATGCTCGGCGAATGGCCATATAACACTACTCGTAGACAACTAGAGTGCACGCACCAGAGTACCGTAGGAGAGCATGCAGAGCATGCGCATCTTAACACAGGCAAGCGTGGGTTGAGAACAACAATGACCTGGTGGATTCTTGCACACGCCCACAAGTGTTAAACAAAAATTTAAAAAAGAGAAAACCAGAAACTACTTCCATGTGTATTTGCCCCCCGAAAGGTTTACCAAAATAAAACACTCACAGTGTGGGTTCAAATACCCACCAGCTCAGACAGGTGCAAGTCAACAACATGTGTGCAAGCTGCCCCGTTGTAGGCGTGTTACCGTGGCGGTGCATGCCCGGGGCGGACACATGCCATCACATGCCGCATGCAACAACATGGCGGAGAGCTGCCACACACAGATCTATGTCCGTGCTGTGTACGTGTCTGAACACAAAACAGAAGAGAGCAAACAAAAAAGCACACAAAAAACGTGTGCTCGTACTTGTACGTACACACGTGTACACACGCATGTTTCATTGATGTGTGCCATTATGATAAAGTGAGGGTTGAAGGGGCAAGGCCAGTAGCCTGGACCAGCCCCGATGCCTGCGCAACAGCCGTGCTGCTGCTGCTGCCACAGCACCTCACAATGAAGCCCACAAAACAAGTACGTGCAACCATAAACACCAGCACTGTACTGGTCCATGCCACGCTCCGCTCCACCCTCGCCGCAAGCGCGTATGGCGCCACTGACCAATGCAGAGTTGCAAGGGCGCGGGTGGGCTCACAGGCAGCGGCCACACTCTGTCAGCCGGCCGGCTCTGTGGATGGCAGCGCCGTCGCCGCCTGCGGGGAGCATCGCACAGAGCAACGGGTATGGTGCGGGTTACGGCAGCCATTGCATTGGGCGGTGCTAGCGTTTTGGTGCTGTCAATGTGGCCGCTTGTGTTTCAACGCCAGGTCCACTACAGCAAGCTTGCACACGGCAGGTGCCACTTCAGCATGTGCGCAACTTCAAATGTGATGTGCCGGGTTTGGCTGTGCGCAACACCTTGCTGCCAGCAGTTATGGGACCCACCCCTTCACGCATATGAAGCGCGTAAAATGCAGTGGCGGCAATGCAGAAACAACAGCCACCTCCTTGCTGTGGATTTGGGGCGCACTGCGGCTACCAAACCTAACCACTGAGCCAGGCATGCGCAACAGCCAGCGAATCCACCAGCACACGTGCACATGGCAGGCAACCAAACTTCAACATGACCTCATGTCGCTGGACCAACACACAAACTTCAACATACATGGGTGTCCGCCCTCCCCCCCACTTGCCTGTTGCGGAACACGTGAGCCAGGCCACCCCCGGTTGCGCATGCGCTGACTGGAATTGTGGGTGCCACCTCGTAACCGCGTTGTGTGTAGGTGCAGTGAACATGAGTTGGCGGCAAATAAACAACAATGGGGGAAAGCGAGGGAGGCAAGAGGTGGCCAGGTGCAAGCGGGGCGGGGCGCATGCACATGCGGCTGCTGCAGCAGCGGCGGCAGCAGCAGGGCTGGCGCACTTACTCCCTACGAGCGCATGCTGCCGCCCAGCTGCTGATGCGCACACTGCAAGCACCCGTCACAAACGAAATGGCAAGAACGGTGGCAGCAGCAAGGTGTTGGCGCTTGTTTGGTGACCAGCACCGCACGCGCAGTTAACGCCTGCTGCTGTACCACCGGACGCACTAGAGAGCGGCATTTGCCAGCCGGCAGATGCACCCACTCTACCGCGTTGCAAAAGCGGGGGACGGCAATTGCACACGTGGGTCACGCAGGCCATCACCCGCTGCTGTCATGCCAGGCGCGGTGGGTGAAAGGCATTGTGTGAGGCTGCAGCGGCTGCTGCACAAGGAGCAGTGGCAGCAGCAACAGGTCGTTGCGGTTACCCCTAGGAGTGCATGCCACCACTCTGCTGCTGAGACACACGCTGCCGGTACACCCACACCAGCATATAGGCAAGAGCGGTGGCGGCAGCACCAATCGACGGTGCTTGTTTGGTGACTAGCACCGCACGTGCAACCACCGCCTGCTGCTGTACCACCGGACACACGACAGAGCGGCACTTGCCAGCCGGCAATGGCACCCATTCTACCGGGTCGCAGAAGCGGGGGGTGGCCATTGCACATGTGGGTCACGCAGGCTGTCACCGGCTGCTGTGATGCCAGGCGTGGTGGGGTGGAGAGAGATCCTCTCCTGCTGTAACCGCCTCTAACTGTCCAAGCATGTGGGCGCACACACACCTGCACTCTCGGCTGTGATTTGGTGAATGCGACGCCGCGCCTGTGCCGTCAGGGGCCCTCACTAGTAGTGACGGAGCCTGAGGCTGTAACGCGCGCGTCGGCAATGGCTCGTTTCATGGCTTTGTTGCATGCCTGGAGGTTGCTCAGCAACAGCAGCGGTGGTACGAGGTAGCTGCACTCAGCAGCTGCAGCAGGCATAGCTGTGCTCAGCAGCAGCAGCAGCAGCAGCAGGCGCAGGCCATGCTCAGCAGCAGCACCAGGAGCAAGCTGTGCTCAGCGAAGCAGCGGGAGGAGGAAGCTGTGCTCAGCAGCACAGGTGCACAATCGGCAGCAAACCTCGGTACCTGCCAGCGCGGCGCGTCACGCGTGTGCAAACAACAACAGGCAGACGCACAAACTTCAACATGTTGGCAGGCGCACAAACTTCAACATGTGTGCCCCCCCCCCCCCCTGCCCCGCACTTGCCTTTTGCAGAACACGAGCTCGAGAGCCAGTTGCACGTCGGGTGCGCGCGGGCTGGCTGAGCACTGTGCTGAAGGCGTGGACATCTTGTAACCTCGTTGATGTGGTTTGGAAAAAGCATGGCAACAGAGGGGGAGGGGGGGCAATCCAGACGTGAGTAGATGCAAGTGGCGCAGCCCGCAATGCACATACAACAGCAAGAGCGGCAGTAGCAGCAGGTCAGCGCACTTGCCCCCTAGGAGCGCATGCCGCCGCCCTGCTGCTGAAGCGCACACTGCTGCTACACCCACACCTACATACCGGCAACAAGAATGGCATCAGCAATTGGCGAGTTGCACAGCGTGTGTTTGGCGAGTTCCACAGCGTGTGTTTGGCGACACGCGCAACCACGCCTCCTGCTGTACCACCGGACGCAGAGAGCGGCACCTGCCAGCCGGCAGTTGCATCCGCTCTACCGCGTCCGAGTCGCAGAAGCGGGGGGCGGCCATTGCGCACGTAGGCAACGCAGGCCACCACCCGCTGCTGTGACGCCAGGCGTGGCGTGGTGGGATGGCGTGTGCGCACAACACGCACACCCAGCAACATCGCTCACGTGTCGCGACATCGGCCGCCGACTGACGCACCATCAGCAACCGCAACGAACACTGCCGCACTTGCCTGACGGTGTGCTTGGGGCCGTCCCCTGTCCCTTGCCGTGTGTGTGTGTGTGTAGTACCGTTGCTTTGCTTGCAGTTGCAAGAACATTGAGCAGGAACATTTCTCCCTCGGGAGCAGGAACATTCCAACTTCACTTCACTCCCAGTCGTGGGGAACACACACATCCCTTTGTGCGTGGGTGGTGTATGTGCCCTATAAAGGTATACCTTTATAGGGCACGCACGCGCCCTGACCCGGGCCCTGGTTACACGTGTCACCCGCCCAG